>SJYC01055485.1:0-92251 GCA_006408675.1 Madoqua kirkii | reverse complement strand
ATGGTTGGAAGGCATCACGACTCAACGGACATGAGTTTGAGCAAACTCCGGGAGACAGTGAAGGACAGGGAAGCCTGGTGTGCTGCAGTCCATGGGGTCAAAAAGAGTTGGACACAGCTTAGTGGCTGAACAACAACAGCGGAGTCAATTAGCCATACACAACAAATAACGTGGAATGCACTTCCATATAAAGCCCTTTCTCTGAAGATCTCAAGCAACTTTGTGTTTATTATGGCATTTCTACTCAAAATACTCCTTTAAGATGGGAAAGGGATAGTGGTAATCTTCACATTAGGAGGAGCAATGGACGGAAGTCGAGTGAGTTTGCCAGTGTGTCTTGGTGCTGGCGACTGTAAGTGGATCTGCTGCTGCTGCTAAGTCACATCAGTCGAGTCCAACTCTGTGCGACTCCATATCGCAGCTCACCAGTCTCCGCCATCCCTGGGATTTTTCAGGCAAGAGGACTGGCTTGGGGTGCCATTGCCTTCTCCGGTTAGTGGATCAGGTGTACATTATTGCACCCAGACCCAGGTGCAGTGGGAGGAGGAGGGAGCAGCCAGAGGGGACACCCTAGCTTGGGAGCCACTGGAGGCTTAGGGATATCACCAATCTACCTGGAGTGGATAAAAGGAATCTCTTTAGGGAGTACTGCTGACTTTCCTAAAACTAGTCCAAGTGTTTGTGTAGCTTATGACAAACTTAGCCAAATAATTCTGTGAGATGATGGGATTTAGATAGAGGTCGTGGCAAATGACCAGCTGCCCTTCCTGCTAGGATGGCACCCAGGACCTTGATACTGAAAGGGGTGAACAATAGAGGTAGGCAGTCCATGTGAGGACTTCAAAGGGCTTGGGGCAGGGATGGAAGAGGGTGGAAGAGGGTATGGGGTATAGGACAGATGTGGCAGAGTCTCAAGAGCTCTCAGAAGGTGTCTTTTAAGGTGCACTGCCCTCGGGGCAGGGGGATGATACTTTTTCTGGGAACGTGACTGCTGTGGACATTTAGAGATTCGGATCTCTACTGGCAGTAACTGTGGTTGTCAAGAGTTGAGATCCATACCAAAGAATGTGGTTTGTGTGTGGGTTTCATCTAATTTGGTTTAGTTTCTTCTCCATCCTCTAAAAGGCCCTACCTGTGTCATTGTGATTGACATATCATTGTCCAGGAATGGGCATCCAGAGTAAAGAGTGAGGTACCGCTTCCGACACATTATTTCCTCAGTCTATCTCCTCTGCATGTGACCATCACCCCTATTGAGGAGGTAAGGAGACCAAGGCTTTTAGAGATTCAATAACTAACCCAAGGTCAGGTGGCAAATAGTAACTGACTGAAGAGCATAGACTCAGCTACCATGTCAGGCTTTTGGTCATTAATTTATTTAGAAAGAAATTTAAAATTCCCATCGATTCACTTATAGGTCTCAGAATATGTCTAAAAATAAGTGTCCTTTGGTCAGTAACCAGCACGGCACTGTGGTTAACTCCTTGCATTCAGCCCTGGCTCCCTTGCTCACTAGCTGCGTGCCCTCGATCACGTCATTTAACCTCTCTGTGACTCATTAGAACCCTCCCGAAGGTTGAATGAGTTTTTATAAACCACTTAAGACAGCATTATTTGACATCCTAAAGGTTTAAGAAAAGCTGGCAGGCCAGAGAATGACGTCAGAAGGGTCCAAGCTCCCTGCCCAGGGTCTGGATGGAGTTAAGTCCTGTTGCAGAGGATTTGATGCCTTAGAGGTAGGATCAGGTATGGCTGTGTTTCTGACTGTCAATTTCCATCCCCAGTCTTCTCACTTGAACACCTTTTATTGGCACTAAATTTGTTTTCGGATAATGAAAGCAGATGTTCTGTTTATGCCCTCACCCACTCACCTCCAAGTCTCACCTCAAAGACACCTTCCTTCCTCCAGCCCTGCGTCTGAGCTCAGTGGAGCCCTGTGTCCGGGGCTGAGATAGGTGTGGGGAGAGCGCGCTGCTGGAGAGCCATAGCCTGGGAGGGGTTAACACAGTATCTGGGCCTCCTCCTCCAGTCGTAGGGGCTCATCAGATAAACAAACGCACAAACTCACAAGTGAATAGAAACGTGTTTACTAGAGTGGAAGAAAAACAGCTTTTTGGCATTGCTGGCGCTGTGGCCTCAGGAACAGCAGCTGCAGCCTGGGACAGCAGTCAGGGGGGCGGGGAAGAGAGTCCAAGTGGACCTTCCAAGTGTGCCACTTCAAGAGTGGGTATTTCCAAGCGGAGGGGAAGCGTATGTGTATGAGAGAGAGAGAATTGGAGAGGGAGAGAGAGATGCCGAAGGAGATGGAGAGAGAGAAGAAATGCAGGGACCAATGACAGAGGCGCAGCATGGTGGCACAGAGGCAACAAGGCAGTGGCAGGCGAACAGGAGACCCAGTGGGTTGGGGTTTGAATCCCGTCTCTTTCAGCCAGGAGCTGGGTGTCCTTGACCTCGCTCCTTGTCCTCTCTGAATCTTTGCTTCTTCACCTGCATGATCCTGGCCGTAATCCATCCTTGGCATCTCAGTATCAGTTGCTGTACCTTTAGCATCTAGCACGGGACCCACAACACAAAAGGTGCTCAGTAAATGCTGGTTCTCTCTGTGGGTCTCAGTGGATCTTCTAGGAAGTCTGCAAGAGCAGAGGGTCTTCCATGCTGAGTGCAATGATTTCAGGAGGCGAGGGGGACAGGTGAGAGGTATAGGGCAGCAAGAACTCTTGAGAGCATATTTTTACTTATGAAGTCACTCTTTCAGAGGGTGGAGAAATAGGACACACTCCTCTTTTGTAATTAAAAATGAAACATATTTATTTTTATTCAGTAAATGCAGAGTATGACTAAACTATACCCTCGTCTCAAACTTTGCCATTTAACAGGGAGAGTGGGAAGAAGAGAGAGATGTTAGAACTGAGATGAGCTCAGCTTGCTGCTCTATGATGACCTAGAGGGGCTGGAGGCAGAGGGTGAGGGAGGCCCACCAAGGGGGGATTATATATATATATACACACACACACAGAGTTCAGTTCAGTTCAGTCGCTCAGTCGTGTCCGACTGTTTGCGACCCCATGAATCACAGCATGCCAGGCCTCCCTGTCCATCACCAACTCCCAGAGTTAACTCAGATTCACACACACACACACACACACACACATATATATGTATATATATGCATGTGGCTGATTCTCTTCATTGTATAGCAAAATGACCACAACATTTTAGAGCAATTATACTCCAATTAATTAGAAAAAGAAATGAAATAAGAAAGGGCCCTGGATTGCAATCCTGGGTGCCTATACATCCTCCCATCCCAACCCCAAATAAACAGCTCAGTTTCATAACTTGATGAACTTTCAGTGCAGGATTTCATTGGCTGAGAAGATTCTACTACCTAAAGGCAAGTATGATAGCCATTCATGTACATTGTTTAGTATCTGTTCTTGCCCAAGCAAATGTAAGCTCCATGAGGCCTACAGAAGGCAAGCTTACCCAGATGATGAGCTGATGAACACATGAGTAAAGGATGGGACGAGAGGAAGCACAGACGAGGGAGAGCGTCTTCTGAATTTGTGCTTCCTTAAGTGAGTCTGGCAACCCACTCCAGTATTCTTGCCTGGAGAATCCCATGGACAGAGGAACCTGGTGGGCTACAGTCCACGAGGTCGCAAAGAGTCGGACACGACTGAGCGACTTATAATTCAAAAAAAAAAAAAGTGAGTCTAGCCTAGAGTGTTGCTTAGTCATGAAGTCTTGTCCACCTCTTTGCAACCCCATGGCCTAGAGTGAGAACTTCCTAAATTTTAAATACTAGTTAATGTGCCATGGATGAAGAAGGCATTCACGTTTAATGGAACCATGGACATTAAAATGAGAGCTTCCCTGGTGGCTCAGATGGTAAAGAATTTTCCTGCAATGCAGGAGACCCGGGTTCGATCCCTGGATCGGGAAGACCCCCTGGAGAAGGGACTAGCAACTCACTCCAGTATTCTTGCCTGGAGAATCCCATAGATGGAGGAGCCTGGTGCACTATGGTCCATGGGGTCAGAAAGAGTTGGACAGGACTGAAGCAGCTTAACAGGCACAAATGTTAAAGTGAGCTATTCGAAGTGCTGTCCTTCACTGATGTAAGCTGGGGGACAGAGAGCTTTTTGCTACTGATAAAGCAGTAAATTTACTAAAGTAGATCAGAAACGTGGAGCGACACAGAAAATGCTTTGCCCGATCACGTCTTATTGATGAAAACTGTTTACAGAAACCAAAAGCAAACTTTGACTTCTAGTCCTGGGAGTAGTATATACTATGTCAGATTTCTCTTGTGAAACGGTGGCTGCTACCCTTTTTCTTCCATGGGGTCTCGACCTGAGGCTGCAGAAATCCATGCATTGCCCACTTCATATGATTAATGTTTTCTGATTTTACATGTCTACAAATGGTGTTGGTGGTCATAACTGCATGCGACTGCTATTTTTATCGGTCTGGAGAGTGAATATTTGTGTTTGAACATCTGCAAAAGCAAACACTTTTGCTCTGCTGAAAAATAATGACGATCTAAGTGATTTTAGGAATAAACACTTAAATGCAGCTAGATTTTTAGTCCTTTTACTGTTAATGCTGCATTGAAGATATTGTCATGCTGTGGCACACTTTTTTTTTCCTGTTTCTTCTTTTCCTTTCCCTTTCAAAACATATTCATTGTAGCTGCGTTTTTCCTCAAGAATCATGATAGCCATGCAGTATGTTCATAAGTAAATATACATAAAAGAAGCAGGATCAGCTATTTTCTGTCACACAATATGTCACAGTCACATGAAAGTCCTTCCTGACACTTGGGTGTCACACTCACTAATGTTTAGCATGCTCATGCTACAGTTATAAAAGGCCCTCAGACAGTAGCTGATCAATTATTTTAAATTCCTTGTGTAGGGAGGGGTTGTGTTTAATTTTCATACCAGCTTGTAACTAATAGAGTATGTGGTTAATGAAGGTATGGAATTAAATTGAATTAGATGGAATCCAATTGAATTGAACAGAAAGAAATTGAATTGTATTGAATTATGAACCAGAGAGTGAAACACATGACCGTCTAATAGCATCTGATAATCACAGAATACTGAATGCATATGCCCAACTTAGGAGACATTTGATAACTCATAAGTGAGAAAATTACCCTACTCCTATGTTATTGGGTATCCTTGCCAAATGGATATGAACGTCACAAGAGATCCAAGGCAATTAAACAGTTCAAGCATCTTCTGTATTTGTGCGGTGGTAGATGGTGGCAGGAGGGTTACAAACCAGCTTTATTGTTCTGTATGTCACCAGGTAGGAGCTCTGATTTTTCAAAAATTAAAAAAAAATTTTTCCTTTTGTTCAGCAGCAGCTGGCTGTGTGCAGGCTCTTAGGATAATGTGATGCGAGTGTATGTGTGCATCAGATAGGGGGTGTCATTTGCTAGTTTTAATTGGTAGATTCAACATCTTCCAGTAACACTGTGGAAGCCACTGGCAGAGATGTTACCATGGTAAATCAAACCCTGGTGTTTGATTGGTCGTTTTCTGAAGCAGATACAATCATTTTCATCAACTCCAGGAAAGTTGAGGCCATCTGAGTTTGCCTCACCTGGAAGTAATTTACCACCCCAGGTGCAAAAAAAAAAAATTACCCTGAGGTCAGTAACATCGAACCTAGCTCAGGATGTTCCAGCAAGGCATGAAAGAGGAACAGTGTCACATAGTAATTTTTATCTGTTTGTGTTTATATTTTTGAGCTGGGGAAAGTGAGGGGCTAATCCTGAAAAACAGAACCAAGAATAGACTTGGCAGATGCTAACCCAGCTCATTCCAAAGAGCAGAGCAAAAGCCTTCAATCTCATTCTATAACAACTATTTTAATGGTCCTGTTCTGAATGTCTAATAAATGGGTTTTTTTTAAGCCAACTTTCATAGGATTCAAGTATCTCATGAATATGACTGAAGAACATGGTGTGATTTGAAGGAGTAAAGAGTATACTGGATGCACATGCAATGAGGAATATCTTTCAAAAAGGCTTCCCCCTCCAGAAGTGTGTTTTGGACATATGTATATATTTTACATAGAGCTTACTATTTTAGATTGGCTTGGGGTCACATACAATGTAACCAGCCCTCACCCAAATGTAGAGGGTGAGAAGACTGCAGATCATTAGTTCTTTGGAATCCTTAGAAGGATTTATTTGGCTCATGTGACATTGATTTGTTTTGGCTGCACTTGAAATGTGTGGTCTTTGCAAGTCAATAGAAATGAAGTCCTTTATTGAGAAAGAAACTCCATGCAGTGAATTACACAAAGAAACTGAAGGCCAAGGCTCTCAGTCTCTTGTGCATTTGTGAGAAGGCATGCCAGGGAGAAGGGGTTGGAGGATGGAGGGGGGTGATGAGTTTGAGTTGGGAGTTTGGGGTAGAGTGATGAGCGGGAGTTGAAAAGTCCATTTACAGGGAAGTCATAGGAAGCATGTTTTGGAAGCTGGAGTAATGAAATGTGTGGTCAGCGGGAGCCTAGGAGAAGAGGAGACAGAAGGCCACAGGAACCCCTAATTCTTCCAGGAATGCCATCATCCCGAAGGCTGGGAATGCAAAAGCCCTGCAGAGTCATTTCATAAGATGTCTCTTTTTATTAAAGAGGAGGGTAGAGAGTCACAGAGCAGCTGAGGGAAGAACTGATAAGTGGCGTGGGTGGATCTAGAGTCTGTCATACAGAGTGAAGTAAGTCAGAAAGAGGAAAACAGAGATCATATATTAACACATCTATGTGGAATCTAGAAAAATGCTACTGATGAACCTATTTGCAGGGCAGGAATAAAGGTGCAGGCATAGAGAACAGACTTTGGACACAGTAGGATAGGAGAGGGTGGGACAAATTGGGAGATTGAGGTTGACAGATATACACCACCAGGTGCAAAATAGACAGCTAGTGGGAACCTCTGTACAGTACAGGGGGCTCAGCACAGTGCTCTGTGATGAGCTACGGGGTGGGATGTTGGGTGGAGGGAGGGAGGCTCTAAAGGGAAGAGATGAGTGTATACATAGAGCTGTTTCTCATTGTACGGCAGGAACTAAGGCACCTATGCCTCAATACATAAAAAAGAAATGGTCAAGCAGAGAGAACCGCAGTTTCACAGACAGCACCAGCTTCAGGAATCTACCAGTTCAGCAGGACCCAATTCGTTCATGGAACCAGGTTTCTCCCCACCCCCTCCACGCACTGATGTTCAGTTATTTCAGAGCCTTCAGACTTCAGTGGCTGGAGATGAGTCCAGCATTTCGAGGAGCCAGGTGGATCTCTGATCATCCATATTCTCTTTGATCCTCGACTCTGTGTCTTAGAGGGCATACCAGGTGAAGGAGGGAGGTACAGTTCTTCCCTCTGCCTCCTGGGGCTCTGGCTGCAATGGAAACAGAGTGAGACATGCTCTTAGTGGATCAGGCTCCACTTGACCTTCTTCACACAAAGGGGACCAACACAGGGCTTGCCATAAGCCAGTCCCTTAAAGCATCTTCCCCACTTAATCTGCTGGTCCTGTCCCCAGAGTCAGACCCGGTGAGAACCCACTTAGCTTGGCCGAAGAAGCAGTAAGTTTAGGGAACAGGATGTTCTGTCCTGGAGCACTGAGGGCACAGCCCGATTCGCTTTAAAACCTCGAGTGCAGGGGCAGTTGAGTAGGGGCTGGAGCGTGTGTTGAGAAAGACGGCAAGGATGAGTAGAGAAAGGGAGAAAAGGCGAGTAAGAGAGAAGGAGAATGGGGAGTAAAAGGAAAAGTTTTACACTAAGAGTCAACCTTTGGGAGTTGCACACTGCTTTTTTTCCTCCTTTTTTGTCTGCACAACTTGTGGGGTCTTAGTTCCCTGACCAGGGATTGAACCTGGGCCCTCAGCAGTGAAAGCGCCCAGTCCTAACCACTGGACAACCAGGGAATTCCTATTACACACTATTTTAAAGAATCTGATAATGATGATCTTTTTCTCCAGGAAACAAAGCCAGCTATGTGTCTCACGTTATGAGTTACACATATAAATATGTATAGATACATACATATATATGCATATATAAAATCACAGTTTAGCACAGTTAGATAAATATATATATATGTATGTGTATGTATGTCTGTCTGTTAAACATATATATACATAAATGTGTCATGCTAAGTTGCTTCAATCGTGTCCAACTCTTTGCAACCCCATGGACTCTAGCCTGACAGGATCCTTTGTCTATGGAATTCTCCAGCAAGAATACTGGAATGGGTTGCCATGCCCTTCTCCAGGGGCTCTTCCGACCCAGGGTTTGAACTTGCGTCAATGTCTCCTGCATTGACAGGCAGGTTCTTTACCACCAGCAGCACCTGGTAGTCCCATATAAACATATATATAACCACAATTTAGCAAAGTTACATATATATGTGTATGTCTATCTATCTATATTTTTTTGCTAAGTTGCAGTTAGGTTATGCACATGTTACCCAAATGGAAACAGGACACAGATATCAACTACAGCCCTGAGAATCTAAATTGTACAAGAGTGAAAGATGAGCAGAAACTCAGCCAAGACAAGTTCAAGGTGACTGTCAAGGAGTGAAGAGTTAGTGGTGTGGCTCCCGCCATGCAGTGCTTTCTTTAAGGGAGAGGATTTGATGATACCGGTTTTGGATGATTTAAGACGAGCTTCACAAAGTCCCAGATAACACAGTGTATGAGACAAACCTGAAAATAGCCAGAGGGGCAGGCGGGGAAGATGAATAGAAATTTGCTCTTTGAACCCCATGGTTCCCTTCCATTTCATCTTTCTTCAAGCCAACACAGTTTCTTTTCCTAGGGAAGGCAGTTTAAGTGGCCACCACCTTAGATTATGGTTCAGGGCATTGTATCTCACTATTTCAGATGGATGAACATTTCATAAAAATACTGCATTTCAGTTGTTTTCCAGAACATGACTCATTGCCTGTGTATTTCTGTGTTTCTGCTTTGTTGTGAAGTACAGTGTGATATTATGGATTTGCAGCCATCCCCTGCAAGGATATGCCCCTGTGCTGAAATTCTAAGAGCATGTTTATCTCCACTCTCAAAGGAACAGATTAGGGACTCGCCTGTTGCTGCTGGCCTATCTGTGCCCAGAGTGTATGGCTCTTGGAGTGACATATGCAGCTGGCTGTCCACATCATTAAGAATCATGAAAGGCAGGCTTTGTAAACATTGCATACATTCCCAACCGTTGAACACTGTGACATTTCATAATCAGCTCTCTCAGAAGAGATGCCAGGCTCAGTGTCCCTTCTGGAGTAGCCTGGTGTAATTAGGCTGCCCCCAACTCTTCACCAGCACCAACATGCCTGCCACATCTTTCTGCCGTTGAGTCATCACGTGTGTGTGGTCACTTGTCTGCCTCCTCAAAAATCGTCTGAAATCAGCAAGCACGCTATTTGGAAATATGCTTCTTGTTCTTAATCAGGGCTTCATTATCTACCTCCCAGAACTTCTTGCAGCAGGGTCCAGACTAGCTCCCTTCTGACTGATCTTTCTACTACCAGACAGCCATCTGTCTGGAACACAGAAAAAGCTATGCTATTCTATCCTTGAAAGCCTCTCCATGGACCCCAGGTCGTATCATGAAGTCCAGACCCTTGGTGTGTCATTCAGGGACTTCACATTCTGCTTTGAGCACAGGTTTCTAGCCTCATGGTGGAAGGGAAGCATCAGCTGTCTAGAGGGGAGTCCTGACTTTCTCTCTTACTTACTGTTACTGAATACTGAGTTAAGTTCAAGGTGTGCAGGTGTGTGGTAAACATTAGCTAATTGTCCTAACAGCCAGGCAAGGCAGATGTCCTTACCTCTGTTGGTTAAACTGAACTCACAAAGGTTCAGTCACTTATCTGTGGACACACAGAGGCACTTCCTTTGAACTCAGCTCCTTCAGATGCCAGTGCTCTTCCTTTACCCACTGGGCCGTCCTGCCTTTCTTTGTGACTCTCTCTGTGTTCTTGGGGAGTCTCTTTCTTTTCCCAACATCAAGTTCAGGAATGGGGAGTAGACCAGGAAACAACAGCAACAACGAAACAGTGGATTTAGATCTTTTTATAATTCTCCCATGTCTCTCATAAAGCATGATTTGAAGGTCACTACCCTGGAGAATTCCAAGGATGGGGGAGCCTGGTGGGCTGCCGTCTATGGGGTCGCACAGAGTCGGACACGACTGAAGCGACTTCAGCAGCAGCAGCAGCAGCAGCAGCAGCAGCAGCAGCAGCAGCAGAACATCTCAAAGAGCTTGCTCGTTGTAGCATCCTATTTTTAGTGCTTGGCCGGTCATGGCCCTGCTGTACCACTTCTCAGAACCACAAATGTAATGATTCTTCCATGTGGAGCATCATCATCTTCTCTGCTTCCCTGCCTCCTTTCTCCTGCCCGCTTCACACACCTTGCTGTCTGTGAATCCTGTTGATGCAAAGACTGTCCAAGCTCTTCACACTTCGTTTGCTTTATTGCTATCTGCATTGTTGCCAGTGCTGGGTTGGAGTTTTATGACTCTTCATCTTATATAGCTTATGAGCTCTTTCAAGGAAAGTCATATCTTTTTCACCTGACTTTTAAAATATTAATATTTATTTATTTGGCTTTGCCAGGTCTTCATTATGGCATATGGAATCTTCCATCTTTGTTGCTGTATGTGGGACTTTTAGTTGTGGAATGTGAATTCTTAGTTGAGGCACGTACGGTCTAGTTCCCTGACCAGGGATTGAACCCAGGCCTTCTGCATTGGGAGCGTGGAGCTCAGCCACTGGATCACCAGAGCAGTCCCTCATCTTCATTTTTGAAAGAGTCTATACTGGTTTCCTGTGGCTGCTGTAACAGATTACCACCATCTTGATGGGTTAGAACAACACAAATTTATTTTCTCACAGTTCTAGAGCCTAGAAGATGAAAATCAGTTTTACTGGGCTGAAATGTGTTGGTAGGGCCACAACTCCTTCAGGGGCCATAAAGGGCCTGGTCTGTTCCTGGTCTCTTCCAGTGTCTAGTGGCTGTCGGGAGTCCTGGACTTGTAATTCATCGCTCCAGCCTTCGAGGCCAGCATCTCTAACCTCTGTGCTCCATCTTCACTTGCCTTCTCTAAGTATTCAAGTCTCCCTCTCCCTTCCTCTTGTAAGAATGCACCCATTTAGGGCCACTGCATAATTCAGGATCATCTGCTCATTAAGATCCTTAACATTTACATACGCAGAGACCTTTCATTTTCAAATTGTTTCCATATGAACTTATATTCTCAGGCTCTAGGGCTAGGGCTGTAGATATCTTTGAAAGAGATTTTATAATGTACTAGGGTTTGCTCATTTCTCTGTAAAAATTTATATCAATCCCTGTGCACAGTATCTTCACCCTATCCTGAAACCCCAAATTTCTCAACCAGTTATGGCACGAACTCATGTAAAAGAAATCTCACCTAAATATTATCAGCCCTCAAGGTCCCAACTTTCATCATCTAATCAGGTATGGGTGACAATCTGGGTACGGTCCTCCTAAGACAAAATGCCACTCCGTCTAGGGGCCTGTGAAACTAAAAGGCATGGCACCTGCTTCTAGAATGCAGTGGCAGGGCAGGCAGAGGAAAAGAGTTCTATTAATACTCTTCTTCCTAATGAGAGAAGAATGCAAGGAGTTGTGTCCAACCCCATAGACAGCAGCCCACCAGGCTCTCCTGCCCCTGGGATTCTCCAGGCAAGAACACTGGAGTGGGTTGCCATTTCCTTCTCCAATGCATGAAAGTGAAGAGTGAAAGTGAAGTCACTCAGTCGTGTCCGACTCTTAGTGACCCCATGGACTGCAGCCCACCAGGCTCCTCCGTCCCTGGGATTTTCCAGGCAGGAGTACTGGAGTGAACTTCCACTTTCTCTTGCCTGTAGAATTTGGGGAGCCCAGTGGTTTTCTTTTGTCCTGTCACATCTTCACCATTTTCAGCCCAAGCTGGCAATAGTTCTGCTTAAAATTTTCTCAAAACTTTGTGAGTCTCCTATGTATATCATGGGAATTCATATCATTAGGCAGAAAGGTCTTCACTGAACTTTTTTATGTACCCCTATCTGTTTGTGGCTCCTGCTGATGTGGCCAAATGGTCCCAGCTGATGTCTTTAGTGCTGATGAAAATGCTGTCCACCCTTGTTGTTCTCTTCAGAGCATATTTTCCTGATTTTAGCATCTTTTGCAATTTAAATAAGCTAAAAATTTTCCAGTTCATCCACCTTTTTTTTAAAACAGATTTCCCCAATTTATATTTTTCCCATTATATTTTACTACATGCAAGAAACAAAAGGTCATGTGTCCCACCCTTTGCTTGACATTCTCCACAGTGGAATCCCCAGTTCATAACTCACAGCTTCAGCTTTCCACTCTCTATAAGACACAATTCAATTCTGTTTTCTACCTCTATATTGTGTGGGTCTTCTTTCCTCCAGTTTCCAATAACATTTTACTCACTTGCTTCTGAGACCTCACACCAAAAGTGCTTTTACTGTCCACATTTCTGACAGTAACCTGTTTAAGGAAATACAGCCTTTTTCTATCATGCACCTAAGAATTCTTCCAGACTACCCATTAGCCAAGTCCAAAGCCACTCCACATTTTAAGGTATTCATTCCAACAGTACCCAGCTTCCTGGTATTAAAATCTGTCTTAGTGAAAGTTCAGAGAAACCGAAGCAGTAGGAACCGTGTACTAAGGGTCTTATTGTGGGAATTGACACGTGATTGTGGGGCTGGCTAGGCAAGTCCAGAGTACACAGGCCAGGTTATCAGGGCGGCTGAAGCTTCTAGTGGAGGTTGAAGCTACTGTTCATGGTGGGACTTCTCCTGCCCTGAGGTCTAGCTCTTCCTTATGGCCGTCCAGCTGATCTGGGTGAGGCCTGTCCCTATTATCTAGGACTATTTACTTGAAGTCAGCTGAGGATGAATATTAATCACAGATTAAAATAAAACACTATGTTAGTGGACTATTGTCTTCATACCAGTGAGGAAGTCATTTGGTGAAAGTCCAAGACCATTAAAGACTCATTAAAATCCATTAGACACCTACAGACTGTCTTACTGATGAAGTAAGTTGGACGGAGGAGAAATGTCATATGACATCCTTTATATGTGGAATCTAAAAAGAAATGATACAAATGAACTTATTAAAAAAAACAGAAGCAGACTCACAGATTTAGGGAACAAACTCAAGGTTACCATGGGGAAAAGATGAGGGGAAGGGATCGTTAGAGAGTTTGGGATATACATGTACACTCTGCTGTATTGTAAATGGGTTATCTTCTGTCTAGCACAGTGAACTCTGCTCACTGTTATGTGGCAGCATGGATGGGAATGGAATTCGGGGAAGAATGGATACCTGTATGTGTATGGCTGAATCCCTTTGCTGTGTTGTTAATCAGCTATATCCAAATATAAAATTTTAAAAATTTAAGAAATAAATGAACATCCATTGAAAGTGAAGGTGTCAGTCACTCAGTCATGTCCAACTCTTTGCAACCCGATGAACTGTAGCCCGCCAGGCTCCTCAATCCGTGGGATTCTCCAGGAGTACATAGCCATTCCCTTCTCCAGGGGATCTTCCTGACCCAAGGATTGAACCTGGGTCTCCTGCATTGGCAGGCAGATTCTTTACAGTCTGAGCCACCACGGAAGCCAACTTTAGGTAGTGCAGTAACATCAAATCTTGTTTTAATCACATAAATGTCTATTTCATGTATCCCATTCTGAGTAACCATCCAACGAATTTTTTTTTTAATTCATTTGTGGTAACTCCTTTTAAAAAATACACCTCACTGAAGTAATAGCTATATTTTTTTTTGTTTTCTTTTTCCCAAGTTTTTTTGTTGATATTCTTAAACGCTCTTATTAGCATCTGTAAGCCCATTGAGAAGGCCTCAATGAAGCTTCCTAAACTGTTTTTCCCATTAAAAAAAAATCCATTAGATATAGTTATAATAGGAAGTCGGGGGTGATGGAGGGGGGAAACCCACTCAATATTTAGCAGAAGAGAAGACAGTGGCACCCACTCCAGTACTCTTGCCTGGAAAATGCCATGGACTGAGGAGCCTGGAAGGCTGCAGTCCATGGGGTCGTGAAGAGTCAGACACGACTGACTGAGCGACTTCACTTTCACTTTTCACTTTCATGCATTGGAGAAGGAAATGGCAACCCACTCCAGTGTTCTTGCTGGAGAATCCCAGGGACAGGGGAGCCTGGTGGGCTGCCGTCTATGGGGTCTCACAGAGTCGGACACGACTGAAGTGACTTAACAAACTTCTAATAAAGTGAAATTTCCTAGTCTGGGGCTGGTGGAGCCACATAAACTTCAGGACAGCCGTGAATTTTCTAGAATTATAAGCTGTGTGTGTGTGTGTGTGTGTGTGTGTGTGTGTGTGTGTAAAAGAGAGTGAGAAGATACATTTGTGTGTAATCAGAGTCCATAGTCTTCATCAGATTCACAAAAGTATTACTTTATCATATGTAATAAACAGTAAAATACTGCCTCATTTATATGGTAGCCAGATTATCGTCAGTAAAAATAGGTCTCCATTAGAAGTCTGAACTGGTGGATCTGGTAAAATCTGTGCTCTTAAACCCTCACCCACCTGGATATTCTACAGCCACGTCCTGGAGAACTCCCAGGTACTGCTGAAAATGGTTCTTCTGAGGAGTGGCTAGGAGGACAGAATAAGGAGATGCTTATTAGCCCAAAGCTTACCGGGAGATGCTTGCCACTAATAACTGATAACGTCTGGCCTGGGTCAGTGACTGAGAGCCAGGTAGCAGTGATCAGCACAGCCGCGCAGACGAGTCAAGCGCTGCACCTCCCCCGACTTAGAAAGGGGTTAATGCACACAGATGGCTGCAAACCCCCCAAGCAGTCAGCATCCTGTAAAACAATATTAACATCACTGCCTTTTGAATACCACGTCTTGTAAACCCCAGGATATGACAAGCCTCTTTAGAATCTTCTTTGATTGTGTTACTGAGTCTCCCGTGGGGAAGTAGGGAGGGGTAGGGGGTAGATTCCAGAGGAAACATATAATTAGATATCTCTTAGAACAATAAGGGTCCTCAAACACATATGCATGAGACTGCTTTGTTGCTGTGGTATTGCTGTTGGTGAGTAATTAGCCAAGTTTGGTGGGGAGTGTGTATAGTTTGGGCAATCCCATTGTTGCGAGCCGTGGGGACAGAATAGTTCCCTTTAGCTACGTTTTCAGGGAAACACTAAATGGAGATGTGAATGGAGAGGAAAGAGCAGACTTTCTGGAGAGATTCCACTGTGGTAATGTCAGAACTTCCTCTCAGACTCAGATAAATCTTTCTTGTTCTCATCCTTATTTTTAGTTTCGCGGAAGACAGCAGGCCTGTTTCTCTGAGAGGATGCTGTGTACGTAGATCTCCTTGTCACTTCCTCAAGAGAGACCCAGGGCTGTTTCTACTGGTTTCTGGTTCTGTTTTTTTTTTTTTTTTTTTTTGTAGCGACTCCCCATCATGACACTGACTGTGTAGATCATGGGGAGGAGGTGTTTTTATTTTAGTGCAGAGAGAAAGAGAGGTTTTCTCCTGGGAACTCTTCTGAGAGAACACGTTTCTGACAAACACTTTCTGAAAGTTACTCTGCGGCAAGATTCAGAACAGATCCGAAGACGGTTGTCACTGCTGAGAAATGAGGCTGGCCGTATGGTTCTCTGCCTGCGGCCCCTGAGCCTCTCCACTTAGAGACGCTCCTGAGACGCTTCCCTGGTCCTGGGGACCACTCGGACTTGCTGTCATAGACATAAGAAGAAAGGGTTTAGCAGTTCCCTAGGCTAAAAGTTTCCAGTGTAGTGGCCTCTGTATTAAAAATAGGGAGCTCAAATGGGAATTTTTGTGTTTATGAAAGGAATCTGTCTAAGGAAAATAACATCTTTTAATTGAAATTGGAGACCTTGGGCATGTGAATTATCTTTCCTGGGTCTCAGTTTATCTATCCAGAAGAATGGGAGCAGTGGTATTTACTTATTCATAGGACAGTTATGAGACTTACAATGCTCATGCAATAATATTCTGATATAACTGGCCCACAAAGTGCATCAGGTTAGTTGTATTAATAGTAAGTTTTCCAGAGTACCTGGCTCCTCCAATAAAAATGACCTTTTGGAGACGCCAAGCTGTGAATGCTCTATAAAGGAGGACTGGTTTCACCTACTCTCCAGAAAAGTGAGGAATATAGGGGCCACTCTTTAAGCAAAGGAAGAGACTCACTGTCTTGAAATTGTCCTTAAAAACTGCAGTCCCAAACTCCTCAGTGCAATTCACCAAGCTAACCACTACAGTCAGTTCTGTCGGGAAGCAAGCATCATTAACTCATCTGTCCAGTAGTTTAGGCTCCTGTGTGGTCCAAGGATGCATTTGGAGGCTGCAGGAAGTCTTGGACTCAGGAGCCCCTGCTCCCATAAAGAGCTTTCCCTTTCTAGAGTTGGCGGTCTTGGGATTCCACTGTTTGTTTTTCGGGCAGCCCTCATCTCTGGCCACAGAGATGGAGTTTGATGGGTCGTCAGTGGACACAGACAACTACTCGCCCATCAGGTTGCCTACTGGAGGTCGCGGTGGGTCTGGAAAGAGTTTCTTTGGGGGCTTTTAGGGAATTGGTGTAATTTGAATGTGTGCTATCTGGCCACGGTCACAGTGCCAGTTCTAATTGGCTGAGGATGAGCCTTGAAATGTCACAGAAGGATTTATCTCTCAGCATAGACTGTCCCTCAGCTGATTTTGCAATAAAACGTGGGATAATGGGTGGTTGGGAAAACAGTGCTGTCTCCATGGCTTTTTGCTTTGGGAGGAACTGGTAACTTCTTGGAGCAAAGGGTGCATGGGGACGCAAGCCATGATGGGCTGGGAGACGGTTTTACTCTGGTCATGAAGGGCCTGGATACTGAGAGCGATTTTGTTGTGTCTTCTGCCTGGTGCTGTCACTGCCCTTGTGGGGACTCATCATGCAGGTGGGTGGAGAGGTCTGCCTTGGGACTTAGCACCCCTGAAGAAATATGAGGTTTGACATCTTGGACCTGTTCTATCAGCAGCAAGGATTACTTTCGGACAAGATATTTCATGAAAAATGGACTTCTTCTCATTCACTTTTGGTGGCCCAGGAAAATACATTTTGTTGAGTTGAGATCCCATTGCCTGTCAGGTGCTTGTTGATTTAATGATAACTCTTTTTAGGGCTGGGAGAAGTAGGAAGATGGGTACTGTGTTACTTGCACTTACAGATTATAAGGTACATTTCTAATTCAGAAACCTTAAAATGTGAACATATATTTTGTAAAACAGTATGACAGAAGTAAAGCATTATTTTTGGTGGCCCAACATCAAACGTTACACATATATTTGCTCTGAAATCTTTTTCCAGTGGGATTCCCAGCTTGATATGGCAGTTCTTAAGACAATGAAGGATTGGTTGTTTTACACATGTGTACATCTAAATGAGAAGAGAGTTTCTGATGCTTTTGATTTCAAACAAAGCCCCTGTCATCTTTAGACAGCTCTGGATTTCCTGAGCTATTATTAGCCTGCAGAGTATAGATATTTGCAATCCACACAGAAATCTAAAAATAAAGTGTTCATTATCTCTGAAGATTTTTTTTTAGCACATAGCATTTTTCCAGAAAGGTTTACAAGTGCTTAGATTAAAGGATGACGTTTTGCATAGCCCACCCTCCCCTTGGAAGTTTGAAGGAAAAGCAAAACAGCCCAAAGGCAGAAATCAGGAGAGGAAAGTGCAGAAAAGGTCTTATTAATCTGTCTCAGAATGATTGAGAATTGGGTGAAAATCTAAGTCTTCTTATGCAATTGGTAACCTTTATGTTGCTGGCATTTACTTGCACAGAGTAAATGTTGATAGTGTTGGTAAGTATATAATCAATGACATCTTCTCATCATTTTTTTTAAAAGGACACAATAGTATTGATCATCCCATACATTATATGCTAAGTAGTGGCATTAATCTGACCTAATGAGTATGTGTTTTTGAAACATGGTAGTCCTGCAACTGTCACCAACTTTCAGCTATGGTCCTGCTTGCTAAATATATCTTTGCTTTATCTACAATCTCTGCTTGATTCTTGTGAGCCAAGGGTCAACATACTTTTACTGTAAAGGGCCAAGCAGTTACTATGTTAGGCTGCGTGAGCTGTCCTGTCTCTGATGCAACTGTTCAGCAAAGGATATGCAGTCACGAAGGCGTGGCTGCTCCATGTGCTTAAACTGTGGGCCCTTGGAGTTTGGACCTATCTGTATCTGATACACAGGCTGTATGTGCTAATCACATTGTGATCTGGGATTGGAGAAAAAGTTGTAATCAGCACTGTGACTTGTTGAGGACGCAAGTCCATGGTGGCAAGCTGGTCAACTTTCCTTCTCTTCCAGAGTCAACATTCTCACTGAGAATAGGGAAAAACAGAAAAATAAGTAAGTTAACAAGGTAATTTCACCTCTCTGTGACAAAAAAGGAGACTGGATGAAGAATAACTTACACTTGTTGGGTTTTGATTATGAACCCGAGTTTTTGAGAGCCAGGTTATCTTTTCGTAATGAATTTTGTGATTCCCTTCAGACTCACTCTTTTATTTGTAAATTAAGAGCAATACCTGTCTCATCAGGTTGCAATGAAGGATGAATAAGATTCATAAAGGGTCTTTTGTGAGCCAGTAGCACCCATTCCATGTTTCTATACCTTATTGTCAACATTGATTTTAATGTAATTTTTATCATTCACATCCTTGTTAACAGTCACATTTGCTTAGAAGGGAAGGCACTATAATGAACATAACAAGAGGTAGTCCAGAAGAGGCAGAGTGAACTGTTCTTCTTTGCCTTTTGTGTCCACTGAAGAGACTTTCTCTAGGTCACTGCAAGTTGAAACTGTTATCTTCCATTCAGCCAACATGAGAGGCCAGTATTTACTATCCACACTTTTCCCCCTCCTGGAATATCTGTCTTTGTCAGCAGCCAACCCTATGGACTGGTTGATAACATTTGAAAAAGCACAGGAGGAGTTGGTCCGGACGCTCAGCAAAAGACAGTGGGCAAACTTCGGAATTGTCCTTGCTTGTCGGCAGTTTTAGAAACATCCATTGACAAATGCGATGAGTGACAAACTGAGATAATTAAGCTTTCTCTTGCTCTGTCCTCTCGGATTCAAAATGACCATCTGAAATGTGTGCGCCGTCTGTGCTTCCTGAAGTCAGATTTCAGTGGAAGGTCAGAGTGCTTAGAATATGTGTGACTACAAGATACAAACAGCAGGAAGAAAGCACAGGCGTGGCTATCCATTGCTGAGACTTTTGAAGCCAGGGACTCTGTCAGAAACACTGGATTCAACTTTTTCCTAAGCTCCCCAATAAACTGCCACAACCTTTGTAGGTAGGAGAATTCTCATTTTACGAAGGAGGAAATGGAGCCTCCAAACCAGAGTGTCTTCCCCAAGGTCATCTAGCTGCTGAGCGACAAAAGCAGAATTCAAGCCCAGGTGAGTCTGAACCAAGGCCAGCGCTTTATTTATCCGACAGCGATTTTTAATTGCTTACATCCTCCAATAGGAAAATAAACCATACAAAGTAAAACAAAGAACAACAACTTAAAAATGCATGTCTCCCCATTCTATGCATGGGTATATGGTGAAAAGTGAGAGTGTTATTTGCCCAGTCGAGTCCAACTCTTTGGGACCCCAGGGAGTGTAGCCCGCCAGGCTCCTTTGTCCATGGAATTCTCCAGCCAAGAATACTGGAATGGGTAGCCATTCCTTTCTGCAGGGGATCTTCCGGACTCAGGGATCGAACCGGGTCTCCCACCTTGCAGGCAGATTCTTTACCATCTGAGCCACCAGGGAAGCCATATATATCATATATTTGTGCATCATCCATAATTATGCATATTTAAGGTAAATCTCTGTGTCATTATACTAACCCATATTAAACAAAATTATCAAACATTTAGTAAAAAAGTGAAATGCGAGAAGGTTGCCCTAAGAAATGAATACAAAGGGAAGAGCTTTTCTTCCCTGGATGAGCAGATCCCACCGGTATTGAGTAATGGGAGTAGCCCACTGCACTGGACCACCCGGATAGACCAGATAGACACAGCAGGGCGAATGGTGTTTTGTCTCCCTGGTAATCAAGTTTAATCTCTGCATGCAGCCCTGTCTACATAGCCTTCAAATAGCATAGCGTGGAGAGGCTGGCTCAGGTGGGGGCGGGGCTGGCGCCCATGGGTGTGGGGCCTTAGCCCTCCACAGACCGATGGCACCTATTGGGAAGCAAAGCACAGGCTCCCTCTGAGAGACTCTGGCTGCAACTGCCACCCACTCAGCACCGGGCCCTTGGGTGAGTGCTGCCAGGCGACCCAGCAGTGGGCTCCGGCCATTTCAGAAATGAAGTACTTCTTCCAGCGAACAAAAATATCTGGTTTATCAGCAATTAGCCATCAAGGGAGAAGAAACGAGGGAAACTGGGGATCTGAAATAGTCTCCTAAGAGATGTTGGGGAAAAAAAAAAGCCAGCACTTAAAGTGAGCCAGATAAAAACGAGGAGCTGCCTCATTTGGGCAGGATGTCTCTCGCTGTTTTTCTAAATGTTTTTGATTCAGCAAAGGGCCCCAGTGCATTCTGCTAAGGTGCTTTTTCCCTTTAATTTTTAAATGCATTCAGATTTCAAGGGGAATTTAATCTGTATGTTTCTGGTTCTTTTACACTTAACTCATCAAAATGTTGTTCTTTAAGAGCTGTTTGATCTGTAAGGCTTATGAGCCTTTGTTATAAGCCTTTTCGAAACCTCTTTCCCCCTTTTGAATCAGCAAATGGAATTGTGCCAATTCTGAATGGGAATTGAGTAAAGAGAAGTCCAACTTTAGGATTAAGTGCAGAACCTCACGGGGATCCGAGCGAACTCTGCAGAGATGCACAGGTAGTCCTGGCAAGGAGGGGGCACCACCAGCATCCTGGGTGCACTCTGCACAGGGTGCAGGGCTTGGTCACAGACAAGAGACGGGGCTGCAGAGGCTGTGCTTATATGTTTGAGAACCAGAGGCCTTAGAATTAGGCCTGAGAAGCCACCTACTCCATCCCTCCATCCGGTGGCATCTGTGACGCATAATAATGAAAATAACATTATCAGTAACAAAGGAGCTGATACTCCGGGGCACCAGCTCAGTGGCCAGCTGTTCCTTTATCCTCATCAAACTCTGAGGGAGGCTTGGAGTTTGTAAAAGTGAATAGCTAGAGCTTAGGATTTAGAATCAGCTGGCCTCGTTTCGGACATCATCGTCAACACAGTACGGCGCAGAACATCAGGAACATTCTTTAATGCTCCCCAAACTGTGCTTCCGTTGCTCTTGTTCCCGTTGTCATGGTTGTGGTACTGCTGCTGAGGATGCTGCCACACTCCACTGTCTTATAGGGCAGCCATCGTTTCCATTGTTAGCTGCTATTGTTAGAGATTCGTCTGTCCCTTTTTCTGTTTGTGTTTGTTTCTGTGTCAAAATCTCCTATCTTACAAAGTTGACTCATTCTTTCTATAGTAGACGCCGGCTAACTCCTCTTCCACTTTCTAGGCTTCTCACACTTAAAGACGCTTGTATCCCAGAACTTCTCTTTTCCAGGGTGAATGAGCCATATTTGATCTTCGGGTGTAGAAAGGGCCCTGTATCCTGACCTCTGTCCACCTGCCCTCCTTGTCACTCTGTCCTGATGCCCTAGAACACGCTGTTGAGGTCCGGCCAGGGTGATGCACAGTGGAAGCCTGCCTGCTTTGAGTTTGTTTTTTATGCTCTAATTAATACAGTTGTTGCATCCTTTAGCTTGTGGCGTTCACATTACACATTTTTGTTGATTTAGGGTTAATGCCAGTAATACAGGCTTCCTGGGCTCAGTGGTAAAGAATCTGGTGCCAGTGCAGGAGACTCAATAGATGTGGGTTCGATTTCTGGTTCAGGAAGATCCTCTGGAGGATAGCATGGCAGCCCACCCCGTGCCTGGGAAAATTCCATGGACAGAGGAGCCTGGAGGAGTACATACAGTCCATGGAGTCACAAAGAATCAGACACTGAGAAACTAAGCATGCACATGCACGCCAAAAACATAAGGTTGGGTTTTTTTTTCCATGAATTGTTTAAGGCAGTGCTCCATCTCCTGTACTTCTGCAGTTGATCTTTTGTTTCAAAATATGGTGCTTTCTCATAGGGCCTGTTGAATTCATAAAAATGAATAGGGATTTAATGGGGGGAATGCACACTGTACTGAGCATTTAGATGTTAAGAGGGGACGTGATCAAACAGGAAGAGTTCCATGGATTCCTCTTCGTACATGAAGTGAATTCATGGCTCTCAGATTCCAAGCCTTTAAAGCCTCATTCTGGAGTCATTGTGAAGCTCAGGTGAGTTTTATCATGAAAGAATGCTGCAAAATCAATTGCCCTTGGCCCTCCCATCGGGTAGGCAACTGAGAGTGAGCTTACAGCCTGTGTAGGGCATCTTTTAATTTGCCAAGTGACTAAATGTGCAGTCACTGCAGCAGGCGTCCACCAGCTGTGCCCACATGGCCCACTCAGCTGGACTACATTTCAGAGAACAGACCGGGCTCATCTACCTTATCTTGACACTAAAATTCCATTCCAAAAAGATCATCATTGGATTTGAACATTCGCGTGAAATCTCCAGCAGCCAAAGGGAGGCGGCTTCACTTAACAAAGGCAGTACTTATCCTTCAGTCCAACAGGCAATGTCTGGGGAGCGCCTTGCCCACTGTTGGGCACCATGAGAAATGGCCAGTCCCGGGAGCTGACCACCAGTCCTGCTGGTGAGGCTAGCCATCTGTCCGCTTACCTTTTACCTCCATTTCATCTCTGCATTCTAGTGGGTGCCAGTAAGCCCTTTAAGCTTCCCTGACCTATTCTGCTGTGAGCTGGGAAGCCCCTGTAGGTCCTTACTTAACGTGCGAGCTTTTCAAATGCATCTCCATGGAGATGTCTTCTCTCGCTAACAGGCCTTGGTTTGTATTTTAATCCCAGAAACCTGTGAAATGTTACTGTTGTATATGATGTTTCTGAGAGGCTGCTTGGAGATCAGATACCGGGTAGATTAGGACAAGAGAATTTATTGAGAAGCAGCACCTGACTTCCTAAATGCACCAGCCTGGGGCTGGACCCAGAAAACCACGTGTGACTTAAGGCAAGGACCCCACCCCTTCCAGTCCTGATGGCCATTTAATGTGGTGGAGACATAAGTGCGCAGGAACTTGGTACAGGCTCTAAGTTCTGTGGTCACTGGAGTGAGAAAGGACACTGAAAGCCAGAAAGCAGGACCAGATCTAGGCTTTCAAGCTGGTGGGGCTGAGAGTGGTGCAAGAAATGGTGAGGCCTGGGAATGAGGCACATTGTTGAGAAATACTGTACATGGGAGCCAAATGGTCAGACTACAGGCACCCAGATGCATCACAGAAAATACAGGTCAGTGGTACTTCATCCTCATTTCATTTCCTAACACCCGGAAGCTATGAGACCACTGTTGCCAATGGTGATGGACACTAGCATCTTTTTAGTAAGACTCTTCACTGCCCAGCCGGGTGGATACTATCCCTTTTCAGAGCCAGAGGAGCTCTCTACATTTACTGACACTTGGCTGAAATCACGTGTGGAAAAAACCAGAGAAATAGTGCAGGCAATAGCCCAGTGGCTGGCACTTGGAAGGTGAAAAGCACCCGTATTGTGTGAAATTCCTAGAGCCCTTGCTACGTGCTGAGCACTCTCCCAAGGGCCACGTGTATGTGTTCATGGTTTCCTCTAATCCTTAGGAGGACCTCTGAGGGTAGGGACCATTATCATCCTCATTCACAGACAAACAAAACAGGGTAGTGACAGGCTGAGGGCAGAAATGGAATGAAGCTGTGAACCACACATCCTGAATAAGATCAGTCTTGAAACAATGGTTTGTGTGTAATGAAGCCGTCACATCTGTAGCCAACCATTTGCAAATAATTTTCTCATGTGAGATCTTCTTTGTCCTTGACAACTTTTCTGGGAAATGGAGAGTATCATGATCATAAGAAGCCAGACTGTTCAGTCGCTCAGTCACATCCTACTCTTTGCGGCTCCATGGACTGTAGCAGGCCTGGCTCCTCTGTCCATGGAATTCTCCAGGCAAGAATACTGGAATGGGTTGCCATTTCCTTTCCCAGAGAAGCCGGAGGATATGCATGTATCCTTTCTTTCTTGAAGTCTGTGAGTCTGTTTCTATTTTGTAAACAAGTTCATTTGTATTCCATGTGTAAGTGGTATCATATGATACTTGTTTTTCTCTAACTTCACTTTGTTATAATCACTTGGTCCATCTGCATTGCTGCAAATGGAATTATTTCATTCTTTATTATGGCTGACTAGTATTCCATTGTATAAAGGTACCAGATCTTCTTTATCCATTCCTCTGTCGATGGACATTTACATTGCTTCCACGTCTTAACTATTGTGAATAGCACTACAGTGAATACTAGGGTGCGTGAATCTTTTGTAACTGAATCAGTTTGCTGTACAGCTGAAACTAACCCAACATTGTAAATCAACTCTACTCCAGTATGAAATAAAATATTAAAAAATAAAGAAAATATATGAAAGAAAAAAAGGAGCTGAGGTAAAGAGAAAGGTTCCCCCAAGGGCGGCAGTCTTCCCTCTGTCCAGGCCTGCGGTGCCCGGTTTGGCGATGACTCAGTAGACATTGCCCATTCAGTGTTCTTACCTTCCGATCTTGAGTGCACTTCACGTCCCTTCCCTGGTAGCTTTCCATCCATGCGTCTCCTCCGAGCTCTGCCATCATGCCCAGTTCTCTAAGCTCAACCAGGCAATTAGATGGCCTGTGCCCTGGCTGTCCCTCCTGCCCCTCCCCAGCTTGCTCATTTGGTTCTTCCTCCTCTTCCACGCCACTGAGATGGAGGATTCACTGACCACTCTCCTTTCCTGAGCCTCTCAGCATCATCCTTTCCCGGCTCCCTGCTGTATCTGGCAGAGGTGAGTGGTCCGAGGATTCACTGACCACTTTCCTTTCCTGAGCCTCTCAGCATCATCCTTTCCCTGCTCCCTGCTGTATCTGGCAGAGGTGAGTGGTCTGTGGTTTCATCTTCCATTGCCAACATCCTCAGCATTCTTAATCCATGGTCCTTGCCTCAAACTCTCATGGCAAAGTTGAGTTCTGGGGGTGGCGGGGGGTGGGAAGTACATCAGAAGAGATCAAAGCCTAAAATTATTTGTAGTGGTATCTCCGTAATGACATTATCTCTGATCTTACTGACATCTCTGATCTAGACTGCCAGACACACAGTCAAGCAAAAACAACAGAAAACCCTGGCAATTCTGAGTTTCCCTGTTTTGTCTCCTTTCTCATCTAAACAGTGGCCACTTCCAGTCTTCTCCGTAACATTTGACGCTGTCACTCCTACGGTTGTCTCTATTCACAGAGGATTATCTTGCCTCTAACCCAGAGAAGCCGGAGGATATGCATGTATCCTTTCTTTCTTGAAGTCTGTGAGTCTGTTTCTATTTTGTAAACAAGTTCATTTGTATTCCATGTGTAAGTGGTATCATATGATACTTGTTTTTCTCTAACTTCACTTTGTTATAATCACTTGGTCCATCTGCATTGCTGCAAATGGAATTATTTCATTCTTTATTATGGCTGACTAGTATTCCATTGTATAAAGGTACCAGATCTTCTTTATCCATTCCTCTGTCGATGGACATTTACATTGCTTCCACGTCTTAACTATTGTGAATAGCACTACAGTGAATACTAGGGTGCGTGAATCTTTTGTAACTGAATCAGTTTGCTGTACAGCTGAAACTAACCCAACATTGTAAATCAACTCTACTCCAGTATGAAATAAAATATTAAAAAATAAAGAAAATATATGAAAGAAAAAAAGGAGCTGAGGTAAAGAGAAAGGTTCCCCCAAGGGCGGCAGTCTTCCCTCTGTCCAGGCCTGCGGTGCCCGGTTTGGCGATGACTCAGTAGACATTGCCCATTCAGTGTTCTTACCTTCCGATCTTGAGTGCACTTCACGTCCCTTCCCTGGTAGCTTTCCATCCATGCGTCTCCTCCGAGCTCTGCCATCATGCCCAGTTCTCTAAGCTCAACCAGGCAATTAGATGGCCTGTGCCCTGGCTGTCCCTCCTGCCCCTCCCCAGCTTGCTCATTTGGTTCTTCCTCCTCTTCCACGCCACTGAGATGGAGGATTCACTGACCACTCTCCTTTCCTGAGCCTCTCAGCATCATCCTTTCCCGGCTCCCTGCTGTATCTGGCAGAGGTGAGTGGTCCGAGGATTCACTGACCACTTTCCTTTCCTGAGCCTCTCAGCATCATCCTTTCCCTGCTCCCTGCTGTATCTGGCAGAGGTGAGTGGTCTGTGGTTTCATCTTCCATTGCCAACATCCTCAGCATTTTAATCCATGGTCCTTGCCTCAAACTCTCATGGCAAAGTTGAGTTCTGGGGGTGGCGGGGGGTGGGAAGTACATCAGAAGAGATCAAAGCCTAAAATTATTTGTAGTGGTATCTCCGTAATGACATTATCTCTGATCTTACTGACATCTCTGATCTAGACTGCCAGACACACAGTCAAGCAAAAACAACAGAAAACCCTGGCAATTCTGAGTTTCCCTGTTTTGTCTCCTTTCTCATCTAAACAGTGGCCACTTCCAGTCTTCTCCGTAACATTTGACGCTGTCACTCCTACGGTTGTCTCTATTCACAGAGGATTATCTTGCCTCTAACTTGGCTTTTCTGCCGTTGGTAAATTTTTTTTAGCTTCAAAATCATTTTTTTCTGGGAGGTTCTTCCTTTCCTGGTTTACTGATCTTTCTGATTGTAACACCCCATGTTTTATTGCTTGTTTAAATTTGCTCTTATCTCTAAATTTAAAGAGGTCTAATGACATGAGTGGTATCCTCTGTGACTACATGTTCTGGTAGGCGTCTAATCAATGTTGAAATGGATGAATGAACAGAGGAATGAGTGAAGGAAAAATACACACAAGCCATCATATAAGAGCTTTCTTAACCCCTTGCCCTGGAGCTCTGAGTCCTCCTTCCACACCATCTTCTGTCCTCCTTAAAGGAAAAGCTATCCTCTCCCATCCAAAGCTCTATCTCTCAGTGATGCTGGGGCCCCATTTACCCCCACCCTCTCGGCCACTTTGTTTTATCCTCCTTCTTCTCTGATGCCTCTAACATTTTACTTCTTATTGTTTCTCCTCAGCAGTTGGACATGATCAAATCTATCTCTACTTTAAAATAAAGCCCTTTCCTTGATTTTCCTTCTCCAGCTCTTGTATTATCTCCTCCTGGCTTGTTTGCCCTGATGCTTCTTCTCCCGGTCACACTTGGTCCTCACTGCCTGACCTCTGCTGCCACCACTTCCCTGACACTGGGATCTTTGTGGCTCGACTTCCTGTGATGATCGTGGAAATATTGCTGTCCCCCTGGGGCTCATTGGTGAGCCTGGGCTCCAGGGCCATCTGTGTGCTGGTGACTCACTGGCCAGTAGGTCCAGCCTGGCCTCCCCTGACCCTCCTTCCCTGTCCTGTCGAGACCGCAGACACCTCACACTCAGCAAGGGTACACTCATTCCATTTGCTTTCTCCCAAACTGGCTTCTCACACCGCGATCGCTCACCCCGAGGACCAAGTCAGAAACCTTGATGTCATCCCAGTGCCTCTGTCTCTTTTTCCAAAAGTCCATCAACCCTGACCCTGTCTCTCCATTCCCATCACCAACTGGCTGGTTCAGGCGACCTTGACCTCTCGTCGGGACCACTGTCCCTAACTGCCCTGCTCACCTTTGGCTGAAACTGATCTGCTGCAGCCAGAGACGGCCTTGGGAACTGAATGTGGATTCTGTCTTGTCACAGTTTAGCACTTCTCATGGGATTTCTCCTTTCAGGATGAAGTCCCGCCTCCTTGATGGGGCTTCCAAGGCCCTAAGTCTTTCACCATCTGACATCTTCTTGTCTCTCATCTCCACCCTCACATCTTTATCACCGGCTCCCCTTAGCATACTCTCCACTTCCCTCATTCCATTCTGGCCACACTCTGACCTGATTGTGGCTTCCTCCCAGGCCTGCTCCTGCATCTGGACCTTTGTGGTGCTGATCTTTCTGGCTGGACTCCGCTCAGAAGGTCTGTCATAGTTAACACGTGCTTGCCGAGTCCATGTGTTACATGGGGCATCAGAAGAACACACAATTGGGAACCAGAGACCTGGCTCACCACTGTATGCCTCCATCTGTCCACCCCCCATCCAACAGAGGCTGGGTCAGCTCCCTCCTCCCCGCTTCCAAACACTCTTGACCCGGCTGCTTCCTACTTGTCTTCAGGCAGCACCTCAGCCCTCAGCTACTCCAGAGAACCTGAACACACACACACACACACACACACACACACATACACACACACACACACACACACGTGCACACACTCTTCTATCTTTTTGGGAGTTGCGTTGTACCCTGAACTTTGCCCATCACAGCAGCGTCTGTCAGTCAACCAACCTGAGTTGAATGGCTCTGCTGTGCCAGGCGCCCTGCTGGGTGCTGGCCACGCTGCGCATTGCGCATTTTCATGCCATCTGTGTCTGCAGGGGGACCCATGCTGCCTGAGGGCTGTGACAGGGAGCACCCCACAGCTGTACTGTGCCAGCGATGAGCCCTGCTCGTGGATTATGGAAGATTACGAAATGATTTTCGTTGGCTGCTGGCTGGCTGGTGAGAAAGACAAAAAGTAAGCTGGCAAGCCCCTTCTCTGATTCTACAACCTGTGCTTTTCCAACTACCCCGGGCTTTCTGTAGCTTCAGGAAGTGTTCCTAAGACAGTCCTCCTGGTTTCTCTTGGGGGTGCCTAGCCAGTCTCAGGGGCCCAGGTCTTCTCATCCCTGCCTTTCTGGTGTTTCCACCTCATTTGTCCCAGTGAGAGTCTCAGCCCTTCATGATCGTAGCCCTTTTCTATAGGAAGGCTCAGAAAGCAATTTTAGGGCCATACAGTGGGGGGATGCACCAGGACTGAATTATTTGGCTAGAATTTAGCATCCGTGGAGGACAGTGGACTCCAGGTGTTGATAAATAGAGGTCCCTTTCAGCAGAAGCGCAGCAGGCTTTTCCTCCTCTTTTATTGTCATGATTATTATTATTTTTGTGGTTCCCATGGAAACAACTAGAGTGAGAGAACAAAAAAGTCAGGGAGGTTAGAGTGATGAGACGGCCCCCATATGCTTGAGAAGACTGTGAACGTGTGTGCGTGTGTGTGGTGTATGCACACGTCTGTGTGCACCGCACTCACTTTGTTCCCCAGCACACTGCTGGCTTAGGAGAAATGGTGCTGTTTATTCATTGTGTTTGTTACAATTGGGCTCAACCTGGAGACAACTATCAGCTTTCAGCAATTAGGGAGCCTTGTAGCGACAGCTCCCCCATCTGATTAATAGCGGAGGGAGGTGGGCAGAGATGGAGACATTGAGAATGAGAGCCAGAAATGCAAGAGAAGAAGATGTGGCTCAGGGATGGAGTCATGGATCGGCATCCTGTCCCCTCTTGTTTCCTTTGGTGTTGGGGGCGGTGGGGGGTCTCTAGATGCCTCCTGTGTGGTTTCAGTGGGACACAGGGAGAACAGCAGCTGGCAGCCCTGTCCTGGGGTCTTTCATCCACAGTCTGCTTGCTGCCTTTCTGATTCTGTACCTGACTCAGGGGTTGGAAGAGGAGCCAGCTGTTCAGTGGCCAAGCTGATCACTAACATCTTGAGCCTCCAGGAGAGGTCATAAGGATGTTTTCAAAGCATCACTCCCCACGACTGTCTTTCCTGTGGACCTGGAGGGACTGGTCCCCCAGGACTGGACTCCCCCTCAGTCTCGTTCCTGGCCTTAATGATCAGGAGGCCCTAGGATCTAGGTGAAGTCCCAGCCGCAAAAGACATCAAAACAGACCTACAGTCTCTGGACTGAGAGCGATTCATTCAGCTGGCACTGGAGTGGAGAAGACAAAGATGAGAACCAGAGGAGGCCTGCGTGTAAGACAGCGACCTGCCCGCCGTGGGCGGCCCTCCTCTCCAGCCCTGCGCTCTGTGTCTGGAGAATCCAGGGCTTCTTATCAAGCCCTCCCTGCGCTGGCTCTGGCCAGGTGCCTGCTCCTCATTCATGAGGTTACCTGTGCCACTTCCAGACCTCCCACCACTGTTATTTCCTCGCAGGACCGTCTTGGAGAAAACTTGCTAGAAACACATGAAGCTCATCATCCCAGGCCCCTATGCTCAGAGCATTGGCACCCCACCCTGGTCCCAGCAACCGGCAGCACTCACCTTTGGACTTGAGAACTAAAATACTGCTACCATGTCACCTGCTCCTCACTCATGAGGTTACCTGTGCCACTTCCAGACCTCCCACCATTGTTATTTCCTCGCAGGACCGTCTTGGAGAAAACTTGCTAGAAACACATGAAGCTCATCATCCCAGGCCCCTATGCTCAGAGCATTGGCATCCCACCCTGGCCCCAGCAACCGGCAGCACTCACCTTTGGACTTGAGAACTAAAATACTGCTACCATGTCAGTTAACCAAGGAACTTGGAGCCATCAAGCCAGGTACAGCCGCCGGAACGGTGAAGCCTGAAGAAACTCAGGATGAGCAAACACAAGATGCTGGCCCCAGATAACTGAGGGGGATAGTAAAGGATTAATTTCAGCGAGCTCAGACTCTTGCATCTTCCCATACACAGACAAATGCTAAATTCCTTAACCTGAGATATTTTGTTGCTGTCATTTTGTAGCTAAGTCATGTCTGACTCTTTTTGCAACTCCGTGGACTGTAGCCTCCCCAGGCTCCTCTGTCCATGGGATTTCCCAGGCAAGAATACTGGAGTGGGTTGCCATGCCTGAGATACTTGGTTTTCTTTTATTAACAGTCACCTTCTGACATTCCGACTACCTGGTCTTTTGTTGCAAACTCCTGTATATATCTTGGCCCCCTCACCTCTCCTCTTCAGAACAGTTTTCTCAGCATCATCTGAGATGGTTTGTCTCGCACTTGGAGTCCTCAGAAAGTCCCCTGAGTAAAAACTAACTCTCGACTTTGAGGTTGTGCGTTTTGTTCAGTCAACACCCTGCATGCATGCTAAGTTGATTCATTCGTCTCTCACCCTTTGGGACCCCATGGTCTATAGTCCACCAGGCTCCTCTGTCCGTGGGGATTCTCCAGGAAAGAACACTGGAGTGGGTTGCCATATCCTCCAGGGGATCTTCCCAATCCAGGGATCGAACCTGCATCTCCTATGTCTCCTGCGTTTATAGATGGGTTCTTTACCATCAGGGCCACCTGATTGTACATACCTAAGCTGGAAGACTCTTCCTCTGCACTTGCTAATGGCATCTCTGGGTTTTCTAGTCATAGCCCTTTCTCCTCCCTAACTAGGAGATCCTCTGTCTGTGCAATGCAGGAAGTCATCTTCTAACCCACCCCAGTGCCCTAGCAGCCCCTTGAATTTGCCACAGTGCCTGATGGACTGAGTGCATCCAAGCCTGAGTGACAGGTCCCATCTCATGCATTCCTCCTCCTTCTTCATGGGTTCTTGGCACCCATACCTTTAAGGGTAATTTTCCGCACCCTGAATGATATTTTTTTTTTCTTTCTGACCAGTGGCCTTTGATAGCAAGGAGCAACTCAGTTGCATATTACCAGAGGAACAGTATGTGTTGTAATTGGCCAGGGATCGGTCTTGAAATGTCAAGGAAAGATTTATTTCCTCATGCACCCTCTCGAGGTGCTAATTTTGCTATAGGCTGCTGGATAATGGTTCCCACTCACAATGGCCTGAGTTCCTAATCAGAATACCGGGCTGTAATTGGGTTGAAGGGATTTTAAATCATTAAAGTTGCATTTAGAAAGGGGAATAGAAATAGAACCCCAAGATTGAATGACTCACTTAGTATTTAATGAGGGAGTCATAGAGTATTACTTATAATATTCTCTTAATGACCTTACAAGCAATGTAACTCCCCCCGCCCTCCAGGGTCTGTTCACGAGGCACTGTTCTACAGCCTCCGATCCAGCACTCTGGAGCAATTAATTACTGACCCATCAAAGAACAATCAGGCCCTGCTCTGCCAGCGGAAGCGCTGATTTCTGTCCCCACTGTCTCCTCACTCTGCATCATCCTGCAGTCCCTATTCTGGGGCTGCCAGGAGAGCAGTGGATTTTCCCAGGCCATAAGTCATCAGGGAGTTTTTGGAAAGCCTGGCCTACTATGAGACTGAGAAGGTGTCAGGGAGTTCCACGTGGTGGGTCTACACGGAGAGGGTGACAGGAGGGGGATCAGGGGCTCTCGGGGTTCACAGACTTGAGGTTTCTGAGAATACTCTCTCCGTGCTTCCAGCTGGACTGGCCTGTGCTGGGTTATCTAATGTCAATCACTGGTTTAGAGCTTTAATAGCTGGGTTTCCATGTTATTACTAGCCATCTGAATCAGGTCAACACTGAATATTTATTGGAAGGACAGATGCTGAAGCTGAAGCTCCAATACTTTGGTCACCTGATGTGAAGAGCCAACTCGTTGGAAAAGACCCTAATGCTGGGAAAGACTGAAGGCAAAAAGAGAAGGGGGCAGCAGAGGATGAGATGGCTAGAGAGCATCACCAACTCTGTGAACATGATTTGAGCAAACTCTGGGAGATAGTGAAGGACAAGGAAGCCTGGCGTAATGCAGTCCATGGAGTCGCAAAGAGTGGGCATGACTGAGCGACTGAACAACAATCATAACTGGAGTCAGGAAGCAGGTGGCACAGAGGAAGGAAGCAGACTCCAGAGTCCTGTAGATCCGGCCCTGCCTCTTAGACCTGCGGCTCTGGGCATGTGACTAAGCGTCTGGCACAGGGCAGGCACTGGACCAGTGGTCACTTCTCAATATGACTGTGAGCAGGGGTGGCCCTCCCTTGGCCCCTGCCATGTAAATCTGTTTCAGGTTATGTGTAGTTTCAGCATCTGTATTGGCTTTTATCTCTAGGTAGACTTGTAAGCCCCCAGACCCATAAATAGCATCCCTCAGCACTGAGTCGCAGAGAGGCTGCTTGGGGCGTGTGAACCTCTTTCTTTGGTGAATGCAGAGAGGCCTAGACTCCAGAGGGAGCACATGAGTGTTGCATGTATGTGGGCACTCCCTGTCATTGCCTCTGGGGACGGTGGCCATGTAGGACCCCACCTACTGGGACACACAGTTTGGAATCGTGATCCTTGCAGAGTGAGCTGAGCTGCCCTGGAGTCAGAAGGTCCAGAGTCGGCTGCCCGTGGCCACCGGGTCCCTGTTGGCTAGGCTCTCTGAAATGCCTGTTCGGTGCACAATTGACCCTGTGTCCCTTGGCAGGAACGGCTTCAGTGGTGCCACATGCCCATTCTGACGTAGGCCCTTGGGGAGGTGACTTCATCTTTTCTAGGATTAAATAGTAGGTCCGAGCTGATTTCAACTTCAGTTGTCTGGCCTGCAGTGGAGACACACAGATGAGCGAGTTGCACTTACACGGCTGCCTGTATTGGGCCCATCGGAAAGACTCTGAGAAGGGAATATGGCTTCCTAAACACCAGGGAGAAGAGCGAGGCCGTGGGTAACACGGGTGTTTTCTTTAGATGATAGAGTTGCATTGCACTTGGGTGGCTATGCAGAGGACTGCCCTCTATAAAAGGGCAGGAAGGAGAGAGAGCTGATATTTATGGAGTGCCTCCTCTTGGACCTACAGCAGACTGCTCATTGCATGGAGAGGAACTGCTTCATGAGGCCTTTGGGTGGTTTGTTGTTGTTTAATCACTCAGTTGTGTTTGACTGTTTGTAACCTCATGAACTGGAGCCCGCCAGGCTGCTCTGTCCATGGGATTTCCCAGACAAGAACACTGGAGTGGGTTGCCATTTCCTTCTCCAGGGGATCTTCCCAACCCAGGGATCAAACCCTCATCTCTTGCATTGCAGGTGGATTCTTTATCACTGAGCCACTTGGGTCAGGTCATACTCAGCTGCACAGACTTGGTGAGTTCCCTCTACCAGTTTTGCTTTTGCCCAGTGGATGCAAATTGTGGCAAATGTTTTGTTATAATATTTGTTATCATTAACATCCATTGAGCTTACTAGAAGGAAATGCACTGTGATTCAGAAAGTTAAAACAACTGGAATGTTCTTTAATTATAAGCTGTTGACTGATTTCAGTTTAGTCCCTGTGAAAGCATCAATGGTTAGAGGGATGGTTTACCAAAAGTGAAAGTGATCACGCACACGTCTTACAAATCAAAGCCAAAACAGTGTGACATTGTGTGTGCAAGAACACACTCTCCTTTGTTCAGTTAGCCCCTTCCACCCCAAACTGTGACATTTATGATAAATCTAATAATGTCTTACATGCAAAAAGTTGTAAAGAGTCCTACAGAGACTCCTTTGTGCAAAGATTCTTGGTCATTGCCGCCATCTCTATTAAGTCATCAGTTCAGAACCTTCCAGTGTCTGTGCTTATCCTTGAAGAGGGCCACCTCTGTGCATTCTGAATCAGATGGTTAGAGTATTTCCGTGTGGGCTGCATCGGTCACCAGATGCTGGAATGATGGGGAGAGAGCCTCCAGACCGCACGCCCCAGCTCCTGGGAGGCCGCTCTTTCTGGCCCTAATGCCATTGCTTTCCTTTGGATTTTTGATCTTCCATTTTTTGTTTCAGTCAAGGCTGGCTGCCAGACCAGAGGGCCCCTTCTAAGAGTAGAAAAACCTGCCCTCATAGGTAAACACGGCCCCCCAACTGCAAGGTAAGCCTAGGGCATCTTTGTGCAAGTTAGATCAGGAGGTGCGGCCCCGACCCAGGCGTGTTGCTGGTTTCTAGCCCCTGGAGACCCTTGGCCTGGCTCCCTTGTGCAGTGAACAACCACACAGTGCGTACGGGGCTGCCCTGCTCTCCCACAACCCGACTGATCATGGCCAGAGCAGCGTCCGAGGGATCCGCTCCGTATTCAGGTGAACTTCACGATGCTCAGTAAGGAATTATAGTTTTGTCTTCTGTATAGAAGCAGCAAATTCCCTGAAGCTGGTCAGGCCCCCCAGCTGTTTACCGCCTGCAGAAGCTGCTGCTTATCTCCATGGAACAACCTGCCTTTCAGAGATCATGTCTTAATTAACTTGGAGCTGTTGAAACTGAAATCGTAGCAATGTCGTGAGATCACATTGTCAGTGAAAGACAAAGCGGCAGGAACTCTGCTGACAGGGAGTGGCGCTGGGCACTCTCTCCTGAGCCGGGCGCTGGCTGTGGGCTACTCAGTGACGGCTGGCCGAGATTCAGAACAACACTTTATTTCACTTGGAAGGAATCTTAATGCTCTTTTAATCCTATAACTTGGAAAAACCTTTAAAAGTTTTATACCATATAACTTATTCTTATGGTACTCAGGATGCTCTGATAATTTCTGTTCTATCCTATTTAATTCATTTACAAAATCGATGGTTAAAAATCGTCCAATTGATTCAAGGCTTGCTACTGATTCACAACATGAAGACTGAAGAACAGTGATCTAGTTCAGATCCTAAATGTTCACTTTAAGGATTGAGAGCCAAAGAGATGAAGGAACTTGTCCTGGGTGGTTGTTGATAATCAGACCTTGTTCTTACACTCTTCCCAGTGGCTCTGTGCCTGCTGTTACTGGAGCCGTCCCTGGAGAGCCTGTTCCCTTCAGCACAACACTAGCTGAGCACACCTGTGGTGTGTCCTTGGGGGAGACAAGTGCTTTCTCATGTAGTGTTGGTGACAAGCACTGGTCCTTGGCACACGAGGCTGCGTTCCCAAACAGGGCAGTGGGATCACAGATGCCAACACCTGACCTTGACCTGTACCTTCACCCACACTACACTTGATCCAGTGTGTACTCACCTCCCCTGGACCTGCTCCTGAAACGGTGAATAGTTCAGGCATTCTGGTGGAGACTGCGTTTTTAGTTTTTAAAAGAGAAAATACTTGGGACATCTTGGCAGATGTGTGTTGCCCTCCAGGCCTGGGTTTACATATTTTTCATGCACTGAAGGGAGTTTTCCATTGAAAGTCTCCTTGTGATTACTGTGCCCATCAGCTTCCTCCCTGTGGGCCCTTGCAGCAATCCACGGACCAAAACAACTTAGAGTGAGTCCCCTCCACTCTGAGAGCATGTTCGTAAGACCAAAAAAGTTAGCCTAGGTACCCACCTATTAAATGCATGCAAGTCGCTTCAGTCGTGTCCAACTCTTAGCAACCCCATGGACTGTAGTCCACCAAGCTCCTCTGTCCATGGGATTCTCCTATGCCCTCCTCCAGGGGATCTTCCTGTCCCAGGGATCGAACCCACGTCTCCTGCAGCTCCTGCATTGCAGGCAGATTCTTTACTGCTGAGCCATTTTGGAAGCCCACCCAGCTAACACAATTGGCTACCTAGTACTATACTGTAATAGGTTTGTAATACTTTTCAAACAAATACATGAGCAAACAAACAAATGCAGACTGTGAAGAAAACATTTTTAACACTGCAGTGCAGTACCGTGGAAAGCACACTAGTTCAGTACAACAGCAGGACCACAGAGGCTGACATCGAGCGAACAGACAAGAAGAGTTACTGAGGAAAGAGAGAGAGGAAGGGGGGAGATGGTAGGGCTGAAGGATCACCAGCAACAGGAGACGGAGGGCAAGATGCAGTTTCACTCATGTCTGACGTTGATGGAACACACGTTCGCATCTTTGAAAGTTCACGGCTTGAAGTTTGTATGTAGGGGACCTCCTGCAGCCTCTTCCCAGAACACGGATGGGCAGCGTGCATAGCATGCTCCCTGGGTCCCGTTTGCAGAGAGTTGACTCCTTACCCATGGCCTCATGTCCTCCGGCCCTGGCATATGGGCACACACTTCTCTGAGTGGCCGCCTTCGCAGAAAGTAGTAGTTTGTCAGCAACCCTGCCACCTTGGAATGGCTCTGTTCTCGTTCTCTTCTTGCTGGGGGAGCAACCCCCCCGCCCACTGCCTTTCTTGACTTGGGTGGCTCACCACCAGCCCCGGCCCCTCACAGACACAGATGCTGAGCCGTGTTTAGCCGTGTTGACACATATGAGGTGGGCTATCAGCAGTAGTTTAACGAATGGTATCACTGTCAGAATTTTACAAAATGAAATCTCATCAGATGCTGGAGAAAGATTCTGCATAGAAACTAACAGGGGAAATTTGACAGCCTTTCAATCCAGTTATCAAAGCGTTTGCGGTTCAAAGCCAGTGAAACAATAATGGAGTCGGAGCACTGAGTGCTCATTTGTATCTGAGTGTTTCAATAAATGAAATGGTGGGGGAACACGATAGCAGACCTGTTGTCTCCAGTCCACTAAATTTAATATCCCGAGTATTGACTGACAGCTTTTTATCACCATAATTAGTATGGATTGTTCCTGAGGCCATTGATCAATCTTCCCTACCTCTGTGGACTTGAGTTGCTGTTTTCTTCCTCTCTTGCCCTCCCCACCTTTTATTTTAATATTGATCCTGCCAGTTGCAATCTGCCACAGGGAGGCTGCTCACTTAGACAAAGGAAACCTGTGGGCAAAGAAGGAGGCTGAGCAGCCGCCAGCCCTTCCTTGCTGGTCCCCAGCTTTGATGTCACGCTGCCTCATCCTCCACAAGCTCCTGGCCTGGTCCCAGGTCCCAGGGACCTCCAGGATCTCTGATGTAACCACACATGCACACACCATCTCTCCTTTGTTGGGGGGGACATGTGAAGACAAGAGCTGGTGGTCAGTGGATACTCAGTGGAGGACTATTCCTTCTTTAGTGCCACCAAGCTAAATAAAGAAGATTGGCTAGACTGATGAACTCAGCTGTGTGTGTGTGTGTGTGTGTGTGTGTGTGTGTGTGTGTGTGTGTGTGTGTATGGATGTGATCTGTGCTTACAATACAGACTAGAAACCTAGAAACAGGACCTACCTTCTTTTTCACCAGGATTTTCCAGTTTGATGTTCTGGTTCCGTCATTCCATCCTCCGTCCTCCCATCTCTTTCTCTCTCTGTGTGCGTGGCACATCATCTCCTCTCAGTGATGTCGCTGATTCCTTACTGGCTCTTCACTTGTGATCATGTACCGTCTCACCTCCTATCTCCTTCTCTGTCTTGGCCATCCTCAACCTTCTATACTTAAATCCTCTACACAGACCATAAAAGTGTTGCTCAGTTGTGTTCAACTCTTTGTGACCCCATGTAGCCCACCAGGCTCCTCTGTTCATGGGATTCTCCAAGCAAGAACACTGGAATGGGTAAGCCTTCCCTTCTCCAGAGGATCTCCCTGACTCAGGCATTGAACCCAGGTCTCCTGCATTGCAGGCAGATTCTCTACCAGCTGAGGCACCAAGGGACACAGAGAAGCCCATACAGACCACAGGTAGATTTACATAAAATACACATTCTTATTATGCCCCATGTGCGTTTCTTGTCCAAGCTCCTGGCTATAGCACAGAAGGTTCTGTAACCTGATCCCTGCCGGCTCCCCTGAGCCTGCCTGTCCTCTAGGTCCTTAACCCCCCAGGAAGAATTCCATGTAGCTCCTTTTCTCACCACCTGTTTCACACTGAAGTCTTTGCTCACAATCTTGATTTTACCTGGTACAGCCTTTCTGTCTCTTCCCTTGACTGCTTTCTCCTCCCTGAGGACCCTGCTTAGAGGGCATTGTTCTGGATCCAGTCTTTTAGCCCCAGGAGTCCCCTATGGATGCCTGTCCTCTGAGATTTTTGAGGAGTATGCATGGGTTTTCTTTCCACGTGTCTGTGTCTCATAGGAGAAAGTGAACCCCTTGGGGACACGGGTGTGTATGTTTTTGTTCTAACCCCAGTCATGTGGGATAAGACACCTGACACCTTGATTGTGTTTTTATCCTGGAAATAAGTGTCCCTGAGAAGAGAACCAGCAGACTCCAGCAGCAGGGGCCTGCTTCATGTCCAGCAGGATGTGTTCATCCTGCCTGCAAGGTGCTGTGCCGTAAGGCTGTGCCCTGAGCGATAGCCCGGGAGGGTCTCACTTGTGAGGATGGGGAGAAGGGCTGGGGTGCATGCCCTGTGCAGGTGAGGAGCAGCCGGGTATCTTTCTCTGACCGCAGGAATCCAGGGCTGGCTGAGGTTACACAGGGTGAGAGAGTTAGCAACCTGCACATGGACAGGATGTTTCTTGTCCATCTTCCCAGTGGGATTTCTTTTGCCCCACCCTGTAGCGAAGATCACACCATCAGCACCAGTTTTCTGGAGGGCGTTTACTGAGGGGTGCAACACTTAGGCATTTCTCTCTGTGCCTGGGGAACCCTTGTGGGCTGTCCTGGCATCCATTGTGCCATCTTAGAGACAAACCTTCCCCAGCCCCACCCATGCTTTACACGCCCTGTGTTGAGGCCTTCAACTGCGTGCAACTCCCTTTCCTGACTCAACACAGCAGAGCCCAATGGGAGGACAAAGGCCACGCCCTCCAGGGCTCCCCAGGGATCCTGGATGTCTGCAGTGCAGAAAACAAACAGTGCTAGGGCCGGCCTGCGTGGCAACCCCCGTGCCAACTGCAGACACTCATGCAGAAGTTTCTGGAGGTGACCTCCAGATGCGTGCAAACACGGGGTGCCTCCTGCTCAGCTGCCCTGCTCCGAGCAGCTTCTGCAGGACAGATTTGACAGACTGATGCCAATTGGCACATCTCTGGGGCCAGATTGGAATCAGCCCCTTCAACTGTCCACGTGGCTACTGTCCATGACGGTCCATGTGGCTTCAAGGAGAACACACAGAAGGAGCGTCAGCTAGACGGCCGGTCCTCTTTGCTCCTGGGCTGGCGTTTCTCAGCTTGGGCGCACGGTGGCTGCAGAGATCGGACCTCGCGATGCAGCTTCCAACGCGGAGGCTGTGACGACCATGAAACTGCCCTTCTTGCTCCTGCAGCTGGTCTGCTTGGTTTACTCTAAAGCAGAACCACTACAGGAGGTTCCGCGTGTGCTTTAACGTTCTTCCTCGTTCACTTCTGTGTGGCCAGAATTAAGAAAGTCCCCTGCTGTCTCCATGTAAGACTCTGGTGGCTTCAGCCTGTGTGTCCTTTAACCTTTAAACCCAAAGGAAGGTCAGGGCTTGGACGTCTCCCTCTGGGTCTTGACTGTACCAGAGGCTGGCTGTGAGCTTGGGCAGGACGCTTAATTTTCCTGAAATTTTGTGCCCTCACCTGTAAAGTTCTTTCTGGGTTGGTGTGAGGGTTAAACAAGGTGCCATGTAGGCAGCAGCCCAGCACAGAGCCTGGGGCACAGCAGGCATTCAATAAATGCCATCCCTCCCCATTCTCTTTGGATGGACTTCCTACAGAAGGAATCACATGCCTTCTGCATGTTTTCCTTGAAGCTGCATGGACCCTGAAGGCCTGCTTCCAATCTGCCCATGAGATGTGCCTTGGGACTTAAAATAGCATATTCATAGTACAGTCCCATTGCATGTTGTGTATATAATGACACACACACGTGGATGTTGTTGACAACTGTGTGTGAGGATGTGCACCAAGATGTTTATAATGAACATTTCTTAATATGTTAGGAGAATATGGGTAATCTCCTACTTCCCCTCTGCCTCCTTCTCTCCCTTTCACCCTCTCCCCTCCCTCTTTCCCTCCTTCCTTCTTTCCTTCCTTCCTGTTCAACTGTTTTCCCTATAATTAACACTTTATAAAGTCATAAAATCTATATTAAAAAAAATCTTGAAAGTTCACCCAAGGCTCTAGCAGTGGAAGGACTGTGATTTGGGACCAGAGGTCTGAGCAGAGCTGAAGATATGATTTCTTGAAGCTGCACCCTGTTTAGTGTGGATGAATGGCAACTTGGAACATGGAAAGTCCCTAGGGAATGGGATGCTGTAAGTTTCGAATAAATAAATGCATCTCTTATGAATGTAATATGCACTGTTAGACCAGGAACCTATTTATATTAGTGCATGAGAGAGGGGTATTGAAAAATCATCTCTTAGGAGAGGAACTTGAGAAATCAAAGGAGAGGGGAAAGGGTCAGGGTGCCAGGCAAGGGCGGCATGAAGAGGGAAAGAGCTAGGACAGGCAAGGATGTGATGAAGAAAGAGGAGTGGGAAGAGAGAGAGGGAGGGAGAGAGAGATGGAGAGACAGAGAGAAACAAAGAGAGGGAGGTGGGGAGGGAAGGAGGAAAGAAGGAAGGAAGGGACAGAGGAAGGAAGGAAGGAAGGAAGAGCGAGCTAAGGCCCCCAGCAGAGAAGCTTTCATCCCAAGGTCCCAGGGTCAGCATAGAGCGAGCGTCCTGTACAGCCTGGCCACATGGCTAATTACCCTTAATGATCATGAGTTGACTCCTCCAGGCCCCCAGGCCAGGATTTCGGGTGTTTTTCTCTGCTTGGCTGCCTGACACCGCAGGTTTCTGTCATCACAGTCTTGATGGGCTGGCTTCCAAGTGCTGAGCTGATGGCTTCATGTGGGGTGACACTGGCTGTGGGCCCGCCTCCACCCTACCATCTTTTGCTCCTGAACCTAAAGATTTCCTTGAGACCCAGGGAAAGCGTCTGTTCTAGGTGTCCGTGCGGGTGGGAACAGGGGACCTTGTGACCAGCTGCAGCGACTACACAGTCCTTGCTGTAAACCCTTTGGACAAAGGCACGTGGAAGTGTAGCTATTCCCAGGGGTCTGGGTGCATGTGCTTGATATCTGCTGGGGTGGGTGTTGGTCTGGAATAAGTCAGTGAAATCCTGAGTTTCGGTGATGTGCCTGCTCCCTGAGGCTAAGACAGTTGCTGTTAGCCCACCTAACGTGGCTTGACCTATATTATACTTGAAAGCCTTCAGCTAATAATGAGTTTGAATGTTGGGTTATAAATAAACATGCTCCTATTCCAGAAGTGAAAGAGGGAGTTATCCAGCAGTCACCCTCTCTCTCCCCTCCTCCCCTTTGGCCTCTGCCTTCTGTTGGCTATTTCAGCTGAGCTTTGTGAAGGGGATTGTGATCAGGGAATCACTTCTTCTAAGGGGACCGTTCAGAAGTCACGAGGCAGCCAGGCGCTATCTGGGCAAGTGGCAGGGTCCTTGGTGCTCGGGAGATTTGAACCATCTGGATGCTGCTGCTAAGTCGCTTCAGTCGTGTACGACTCTGTGCGATCCCATAGTCGGCAGCCCAACAGGCTCCCCCGTCCCTGGAATTCTCCAAGCAAGAACACTGGAGTGAGTTGACATTTCCTTCTCCAGTGCATGAAAGTGAAAAGTGAAAGTGAAGTCGCTCAGTCGTGTCCGACTCTTAGCGACCCCATGGACTGCAGCCTACCACGCTCCTCTGTCCATGGGATTTTCCAGGCAAGAGTACTGGAGTGGGTTGCCATTGCCTTCTCCAGAACCATCTGGATAAAAAGGGTCAAATTCTCCACAGGCTGCAGCGAAGCTGCTCCATGTGGGGAAGCCACGTGACCACGCCACAGGCACTGCCAAGAGCAAGAGATTAGTAAACAGAAAACAGAAGCTCATAGCAGCAGGCGTCCAGGCTGGCCCGGCTCCGGTCACTTGGCATTTGTGTGATCCCACCCGCTCTGAATATTAAGGAAATCAACCCTGAATATTCACTGAAAGGACTGATGTTTCCAAACTCCAATACTTTGGCCACCTGATGCAAAGAGGCGACTCACTGGAAAAAACGCTGATGCTGGGAGCGATTGAAGGCAGGAGGACAAGGGGGTGACAGAGGATGAGATGGTTGGATGACACCACTGACTCGACGGACATGAGTTTGAGCAAACTCTGGGAGATGGTGAAGGACAGGGAAACCTGGCATGCTTCAGTCTATGGGGGTCGCAAAGAGTTGGACACAACTTAGTGGCTGAACAACTGCAACACCTGCTCTGGGGTCCCATCTGTCTGTGCCCACAGCCTGCCTCTGTGCTGTCTGCAGAGCTGAAGCAGACTCATTTCTGCCTGACTTTGTTTAAGATGTTGACAGTCTAGTGCCAAATCCTGATGATGAATCTCAGGCATCTACCGCGGCAGCCTTTCCCACACGCACCCCTGGTGCCTCTGACAATCTGGCTGCTCCTCACTCTTTGCCGGAGGAGCCAGAAGATGTGGTGTGGTTGAGTGTGATGCTGAACTCTCAGGTGGTGATCATGAAGGTTCATCCAGACATTTATAGCAAGATTAGGGCACATGGGCCTGGGTTATTTTAGGGCAGTCGTTGTGCTGGTTTTCTGAGTAATGGGAATCTTTTATGAGAAAACAAAATCGGGTGCAACTCCCAAATGTATCACTTATTCATTCACCAGATATTTATTTGCCAGGCTCTGTGCTGGTACCTGTGGCTAAAATAGAGACCCACTCTCATGTAGGCTGCGTCCTGGCAAAGGAAGAATGCACAGGCCTTGTGAGTGTAGACACGCCCCCTCCACTGTCCCCACCTGCTGTCCTCCTTGTGATGTCCAGTGGCATGTCCGGAGGCAACTTCACATGACCCAACACTGATTTTTCCTAGTGACGTGTAGCACCTAGAGGCTTGCCTGTCCTCTGTCGTGTGTGATACAGAATGGTAGATTGAATAAAGATCTATGTTTTTTTCAACATGAATTAAAGACAGCTTCCTATACAACAATCCCGTGGTACCTTCTCAGTGTTCCTAATTTCCTTAGTTTCCAGGCATATCACACCACCCCCTTTTCTTTGTCCACTTTCACTGGACACTGGTTGGCTCCACACCATCTTGGATGTTGCCTTTGCTTAGGATTCTAACCCTGTGTCTTTCATACACTCCAGATCTCTTCTCCCAATCTGTATCTCCATGAAGCTCCAGACTTGTAGGAATGATATGATGGACGGTCCCACCTGAACTTATTATCATAATGCTTATGATACATCCAAGGGGTGATTCCAACTGGCCATTGTGTGTACGGGTCTAACACAGGACTACCCACACATTGATATATACAAAATAGATAACTCATAAGGACCTACTGTATAGCACAGGGAACTCCACTCAGTACTCTGTAATGACTTACATGGAAAAAGAATGTCAAAGAGTATGTATGTGTGTGTAGCTGTTTCACTTTGCTGTATACCTGAAAATAACAAGCGTTGGAAACAAAATATACTCCAATGGTTTTTTTAATGTGAAAAAAAAAAAGCAGGGCTATTGTCTTTTCCCCTTCAACCCTGTTAGTCCGCCCACTCTGTTTCAGTAAAGGATGCTGCCTCCCAGCCTATTGCTCAGAAGCAAGTAGCAGTCAAGCTTGACTCCTTCCATTGTCGGTCGCAGCCCTGCCGCCTCCCCTGTCTCCGTTGCCTCCACAGCTTTTGTTGACTCTCTTTGCACGAGGTGTTCCTAATCCGTCCTTTGATCTTTATTTCCACAGCCTCTAGTTAAAGCCACTGTCATGAAACACGGCAAGAACCACACAAGCTTCCCCTCTGGCCTTCCTGCCTCCTTGATCTTCCTTTACACTTGGTTCTCCACGCAGAAGTCAAAGGCATCTTTTATCATATAAATCACATCGTATAACTTCTCTGCCTAGAACCCTTCAGACCAAACTCTACACATTCAAAGCCCAGGCTCCTCACCAGGTGTCTAGACCTGCAAGCTCTGGGCCCCTGCCTTCCCCTGACCCAGGCTCACAGCATCCCCCAGGGACCCTGGGACCAGCTGCAATGGTATCTCCCCTCTGTTCCAGGACTGCCCCGATCCCCAGTTTCTCAGCACCTCGGCAGGACTCTTCCCTCTGCTCTCCCCACACTTGCACTCTGTTGGCTGATGCTCACAATGTGGGTTTCAGGACAAAAGTTCCCGTGAAAGTGGACTTCATTCGAGACACAGCCCCGCCTTCTGCTCAGCTCTCATCTCTCTCTCCTTAGCTCATCGCCTGGGCGGTCTAGAGCACGCACCAGTCTTAGATAATCTTGTTCAGTGTCTCTCTTCCATGCCATAGAAAAGGAGGGGTTTTGTCTTTGGTGTGGACACCCCAATGTATCCAGCTATGGCTGACCGGCCTTGGCACCCCACAGACACTTGCTGACTCAGCAGATGAATGACTGAGCAAATGAATCATGAACTCTTCACCCCATAATTTTGGTCTTCCCAGCTCTAGCTGATTGAGAAATACTATCTTTCTCAAAGTTTCCATGAGCCGTATCTCTACCAAGGACAGTGACCTCGCCGAGGGGCTGGTCGTCCGCCTTGGCTGAACTTTAGTTGTGTGGACGGCCAGCACAGGGTAGAGCCACGTTGCCTGGTGGCCAGGGGCTTAACGTCTTCTGCATGTTTGAGAAGTGACTTCAATGCAAATGTTTTTGATCATAGTTGCGCTTAGTGGAAATGGAAATGAAGTCATTTAAGGAAATAGGAATTTTTAAAACTTGAATTTTACGTAAAAACATACTGCTATTTCTGGATGTGTTTTCAGGATTTAAATGAGCAGACAGAGTTGTTTCTTGAACTTCTGTATTCATATAGACTATACTTACATGTCCTCCTCCTGAATCCTCACTTGGTGTTAACAAGATAACATATAGCAGGAAGTCTCTAAAAGTTCCTATATATATGTGTGTATGTAAGTGTATGTACACACACACACACACACACACACACACATATCTATTATCTATCTTCCTATACATCTACCCATCTGTCTATCTATTTAAAGTGTTTGGTCTCTTGAATTTCTTTGTCTTTTCTATCTCTTTTTGTTGGAAAAAATTGGAGTTAAAAAACTTCAAACCTAAGCTTCTTACGAGCAAGATTAGTGAACAGAAGGAATATATTACATTGAGCTGCTTTTTAATTGAAATATAGTTGATTTACAATGTTGTATAAGTTCTGCAGTTTAGTAAAGTGATTAAGTTATACATATGTATACGTTCTTTTCTAAAATATTTTTTCCATTCTGGTTTATCATAGGATATTGAATATAGTTCCCTGTGCTATACGGTAGGAACTTGCTGTTAATCCATTCTATATATAATAGCTTACATCTGCTAACCCCATCCTCTTTCTCCATCCCTCTGCCATCCCTGAGCTACTTTGAATAAGCTTAAAGATAGCTTTAATATAGCCTAGAGATTTAAACACAAAAGAAAGCACTGACGGGTCACTTCACTCTCTTGTCCCCTGGTCCCTGGTGCCCTGCAGTGCCGAACAAACCAGAAGCTTCTCTTTGTGCTGCTGTCTCGTCTGTGTTAAATGTTCATTGTTTTAGGACTCTCCATGAGAGTTCCTTGAACTGACCCTCTGAAGAGTTGCAGGTGCCTCAATCATCAAAGTCAACTGAAGAAAAATAAGCACGGGGCTTCAGATTTATTTCCCCAAATGATTCCTTTATCGAAATTATTTACTAGGTAAGATAGAAAATGTTTCTTCCAGCCAGTTGACACCAACTGGGATTGGAGTGAGCCTCCATAATCATGATTATTAATAAAAATTCTCTAGTGCACATTTGCGCTTGCTGCCAAGGTCATCAGCGATTCACGCTTGAGGCAGAAGGTGACCAGTTTGATTCTAAACAGGCATTTTGGTTGCTGAGGGGAACGGATAGTTAGGGACATTGGGAGATCATGTACACATTGCCATATTTAAAATGGATAAGCAACAAGGACCTATTGTATAGCAAAAAAATACATAAACAGACATTTTGGCAAAGAAAGGGGGAGTTTACTTTTTTCAGTCAGTCAGTCAGTCAGTTCAGTTGCTTAGTTGTGTCCGACTCTTTGTGACCCCATGGACTGCAACACCCCAGGCTTCCCTGTCCATCACCAACTCCTGGAGTTTACGTGAAATCATTTCCATCGAGTCGGTGATGCCATCCAACCATTTCATCCTCTGTCGTCCCCTTCTCCTCCTGCCTTCAATCTTCCCCAGCATCAGGATCTTTTCTAATGAGTCAGTTCTTTGCATCAGGTGGCCAAAGTGTTGGAGCTTCAGCTTCAGCATCACTCCTTCCAATGAATATTCAGGGTTGATTTCCTTTAGGATGGACTGGTTGGATCTCCTTGCAGTCCAAGGGACTCTTAAGAGTCTTCTCCAACACCACAGTTCAAAAGCATCAATTCTTCAGCCGTCAGATGTAGAGTAGCTGGAAGGTCACTGCCCCCACTGCCCCCTCTCATGGTTCCTTCCCTGATTGTCTGAAATAGGATGAATCGAGCTCCTCCTCCTCCTTCCCTTCTCCTGTGCCCCCGCATGGCCAGCTTCACCTGCTGCATCCTGGGTGGTGTGTCTGGCCCACGCCGAGGGTCTGTGTAGATGGAACAGACCACAGTTGAAGTGGTCTTGCACCATTGTCCTGTCTCCTGGAAGTCATTGAATGGTACATGAAAGAGACCAGTGTTTCTTAACAATTAGCCTCGTTCTACATCTTGAAAGACAAGTTGGATAAAGAGTGGAGCTAACCTGTCAGCGGGTGAAAATATGAAAGGAGAAAAGAAAAAACACATTTTCAGAAACCATTCACTTAGTAAATAATGAAACTTCTCAGAAAATCCCCTGAGTTTCTCTAAATTGATAGAAAGTGTTGTTTCAGTCTTGGTATGGGGCATGGCTGGCTGACTTAACAGCAAGACGTCAGACTCCCATTGGGAGAGCGTATCCTGGCTAAGTTGCACATGGGCAAAACGGAACTCAGTCCACGGCACATCCTTCCACAGAGCAGACCCCTGCTCCCTCATCCTGACCTTCCCAGATCCTCGGGGGACATGACTTGGACCTGAACGCCTGTGTCAGTGTAATAAACATCCTGGCTTGGGGAGTGTGTCCCTTCTGTGCAAGTACATACTGCGGAGCTCCTGTTCAAGGGATGGGGCTAATGGCTGGGCCAGCTTTGAATGAAAGCTGGCAACACTGTTTTTTTATTGTAAAGATTACAAGGATCACAGTGGGTGAAAGAGCCAGAGGAGGTCTTGTTACCTCTAGGAAAGCCCAGGAAGGTGCTGGAATTCCTGCGGAGCCAGCTGGACCACTCTTTATATTTTTGGACACAAGGAACGTTCTCCTGGGAGAGCTCCTGAGAGCTGCTCGTCTGTCGCCTTGCCTAGTGACTGTGGATGCTGTTCTGTTGCTTTTTTGTATTGTCATTATTCAGTCTCTGAGTCGTGTCTGACTGTGACCCCATGGACTGCAGCACGCCAGGCTTCCCTGTCCTTCAGTATCTCCTGGGGTTTGCTTACACTCATGCCCATTCACTCGGTAGTGCCATCCAACCATCTCATCCTCTGTCGCCCCCTTCTCCTCCTGCTGCCCTCAACCTTTCCTGGTCTTAGAGTCTTTTGCAATAACTGGCTCTTCACATCAGGTGGCCAAAGTATTGGAGCTTCATCATCAGTCCTCCAATGAATATTCAGGATTGAATTTTTTGTATACATTGTACAGACTGCCTGGTCGCTTCCGTCAAGTTAAGGTCATGAGCCTGATTCTCTCCTTGCCGTGTTCTGTGTCCGCTCGACCCCCACCCACCTCACTGAGGCGCTTCACCTGGGCGGTTGATAAAGATATTCCACCTGTGACTTGCTTTTTAAATAACTTCGGAATCATAGCCACAGTTGTAATAAATGCCTCTGTGATTTGCATTTAAATAGTATTTTCATCCACAGATCACAAAAAGGGAAGCTATCTTAACTCAACATCATGACCTGAATTCCCTTCGTCTCAAGGCCAGCCTGTGTGCACCCGACACCGATTTTCCCTCAGTGTCACATTCAGGTCTGTGAACTGTACTGATTAAAACAACAATTAGGTCTGAATGGCTGGGATACCCTCTGGGTTCTCTGCCTCAAACACACATCCTTGCCCAGATCCAGTGAGCTCGCACCACAGCACCTCCATCGCCATCCTGGGTGGGATGCAGGGCAGGAGATGGGGGCGTGGCCTTCTCTAAGCCCAGCTGGTGCACTCAGCACCCGGTAGTTAAGAAAAGCGTGTCTTGGGTGGTCGGGGAGGCCAGTTTGACCTAGAAGTACTTGACAGGCGGTAAACACAGATCCCAGCTTCACTTTAGCAGTCACTCTGCAGAGCACTGTTGCTGTTCGAAGTGACTCCTGTATACTTCCTGGTTTCATTGGCTTGTCAGCCCCTGGGAAGACAGGAGAGAGACAAAATGCTGGCAGAACGCAGAGATAGAGAAGGCATCTGAGCACACACGGACACAGGACTTCAGCCCCCCTGGTGACAGCTCTGTCCTCATCACCCAATTTATACTCTGCCAGGGCCTTTCTCGAGTTTTTTTTTTTTTTTTTGTCTCATTTCATGTCATTCTTCTTCATCTTTTAGCAGGAACTTTATTTTTTCGTACCATGCCATTGAACTTATTTCATCATCAACACATTTTTCTCTGCTTCGTGGATTCTTTAAAAGGCATCCTTTGAAGATGTATTTCTATTCAGACAGAAGCTTTTGTTTAAAAAAAATAAAAAGAGGTGTAAATATGGAATTTTATTGAAAAGGTCTTATCTTGCTTTAGACATGACATCGAAAAATGTGTTTAAAATAAAGAGCAAGTGTAGTACAAGGCATGTGTCAAAGCAGTTGGCTTTCTGTTGTGAGAAACTTTGGCTGCTTAAACACTTCCTTGCCCCTGCAAAAGCGTCCCAAGTGTTAGGTCTCTGTGACCACAGTTCCTTACGCGGATATGTTCCTTCCTGATCCGCTGCCAGTAGGGCACATGGGAACCTGGTTTGCTGCCTCGCTTGGATCAAGAGTTAGTCCATTTCAATGAGATAGTGGGCTTCCTTGGTAGTTCAGCTGGTAAGAAATTCACTTGCAATGCAGGAAACCCTGGTTTGATTCCTTGGTCAGAAAGGATTCCCTGGAAAAGGGATAGGCTGTGCACTCTAGTATTCTTGGGCTTCCCTGGTGGCTCAGATGGTAAGGAATCTGGCTGCAGTGTGGGAGACCTGGGTTTGATATCTGGATCGGGAAGATTCCCTGGAGGAGGGCATGCAGCCCACTCCAGTTCTTGCCTGGAGAATCCCATGGACAGAGGAGCCTGGCAGGCTACAGTCCATGGGGTCACAAAGAGGTAGATACAACTGAGCGACTCAGCACAGCACAGTGAGGTAAGAGATGTAAGAGTTGGACCATAAAGGAAGGCTGAGCACCGAATAATTAATCCTTTTGAGTTGTGGTTCTGGAGAAGACTCTTTAAGAGTCTGTTGGGACAGCAAAGAGATCAAACCAGTCAATCCTAAAGGAAATCAACCCTGAATATTCATCGGAAGAACTGATGCTGAAGCTGATGCTCCAATACTTAGGCCACCTGATGGGAAGAACCAAACTTTTCATTGGAACTTTTCATTGGAAAATACCCAGATGCTAGGAAAGATAGACGGCAAGAGGAGAAGGGTGAGACAGAGGATAAGATGGTTGGATGACATCACCGACTCAATGGACATACGTTTGTGCAAACTCTGGGAGACGGTGAAAGGCAGGGAAGCCTAGCGCATTGCAGTCTATGGGGTCGCAGAGTTGGACATAACTTGGTGGCTGAATAACAACAACCCTGAGATAAAAATATTTTTTGAAAAATAGTAATATCATTCTCATAATGAGCATAGTCTTCCTGACTTGACATTACCCTCTTTATTCACTCTCCCATCTTCCCACACTCCTGGACACTGGTGTGTAATACATTCATAGTTCTATAGATCAGAGAAAAGTGCATGGAATTAAAATTTGTTCTCTAAACCCTAAAACACAAGAGACAATTGTAGCATCTTGGAGGGCCTCCTTAAGATGAGGTGACCTGAGTTCAGAAAGATGGGCAAGGCCGTGTGCTCCTTCCTGGAAGGCCCTAATTGGCAGTTGTTTGGCGGGATGCCCTGAAGGCCTTTGGGCCCAAGGCTCACCTCACAGGTGCACAAACGCTCTTCTTACCTGATGTTTGTCAGCTCTGGTGCTTGAGATCTTGAGTGGTACTGACTAGTAGATAAAAGTCAGAAACATGTAATGCTTGTGGTACAGATTTCAAGAAGGCATCACTGAAGGAGCATGCAGATGCTTTCATGGAAGGGGGACCGCTGCCATCCATCTGGATGGTAACATACCCCTTGACCGTTGGTCCCTGCACCCCGAGAGCATCCTTGGAAACTAGCGCTGGTCCCAAAATCTGTTGCAGACACCACGATCTGGTGTCCCCTGACCACCTGCTTTCTGGTTCTCTTGTGAAGTTTGTAACTTCATGATGTGCAGTCCTCTCCTTTCATTGATTACACTCATGCTTTCTTGGAATCTGGTCATGCACTCGGTCCAGAGGCTGCCGAGGGCAGTTGGTGGAGCTCAGGTCCTCTGCAGCCCGTCTCCGCAACCATTCTCTGTCTGGCCACCATGTGCAGACACGCTGGCCCCCAGGAGCTGCCTTCACACCTGCCGGCCCTCCTGTTACGTCCTTGTCTTTGACTCAACACTGCGGGACCTTCCAAATTTAGCTCAGGGTAGCCTCCTCCTCCAATGCTCTGTGAGTGTTTCCCCTCCCCCTCGAACCAGCCAGAGCCCCTGTCAGTGTAACAGGCAGAGTTGGTTGCACCAGTGATGGAGGTGATGGGGAAGCTGAGGAGCCAGTCAGGAGGCTGATGAACACCATCCACTTAAACTTGTGCTCTTCCCATCCATATAAAACTTTTCATTGGAACTTTTCATTGGAAAATACCCAGATGCTAGGAAAGATAGACGGCAAGAGGAGAAGGGTGAGACAGAGGATAAGATGGTTGGATGACATCACCGACTCAATGACATACGTTTGTGCAAACTCTGGGAGACGGTGAAAGGCAGGGAAGCCTAGCGCATTGCAGTCTATGGGGTCGCAGAGTTGGACATAACTTGGTGGCTGAATAACAACAACCCTGAGATAAAAATATTTTTTGAAAAATAGTAATATCATTCTCATAATGAGCATAGTCTTCCTGACTTGACATTACCCTCTTTATTCACTCTCCCATCTTCCCACACTCCTGGACACTGGTGTGTAATACATTCATAGTTCTATAGATCAGAGAAAAGTGCATGGAATTAAAATTTGTTCTCTAAACCCTAAAACACAAGAGACAATTGTAGCATCTTGGAGGGCCTCCTTAAGATGAGGTGACCTGAGTTCAGAAAGATGGGCAAGGCCGTGTGCTCCTTCCTGGAAGGCCCTAATTGGCAGTTGTTTGGCGGGATGCCCTGAAGGCCTTTGGGCCCAAGGCTCACCTCACAGGTGCACAAACGCTCTTCTTACCTGATGTTTGTCAGCTCTGGTGCTTGAGATCTTGAGTGGTACTGACTAGTAGATAAAAGTCAGAAACATGTAATGCTTGTGGTACAGATTTCAAGAAGGCATCACTGAAGGAGCATGCAGATGCTTTCATGGAAGGGGGACCGCTGCCATCCATCTGGATGGTAACATACCCCTTGACCGTTGGTCCCTGCACCCCGAGAGCATCCTTGGAAACTAGCGCTGGTCCCAAAATCTGTTGCAGACACCACGATCTGGTGTCCCCTGACCACCTGCTTTCTGGTTCTCTTGTGAAGTTTGTAACTTCATGATGTGCAGTCCTCTCCTTTCATTGATTACACTCATGCTTTCTTGGAATCTGGTCATGCACTCGGTCCAGAGGCTGCCGAGGGCAGTTGGTGGAGCTCAGGTCCTCTGCAGCCCGTCTCCGCAACCATTCTCTGTCTGGCCACCATGTGCAGACACGCTGGCCCCCAGGAGCTGCCTTCACACCTGCCGGCCCTCCTGTTACGTCCTTGTCTTTGACTCAACACTGCGGGACTTCCAAATTTAGCTCAGGGTAGCCTCCTCCTCCAATGCTCTGTGAGTGTTTCCCCTCCCCCTCGAACCAGCCAGAGCCCCTGTCAGTGTAACAGGCAGAGTTGGTTGCACCAGTGATGGAGGTGATGGGGAAGCTGAGGAGCCAGTCAGGAGGCTGATGAACACCATCCACTTAAACTTGTGCTCTTCCCATCCATATGCATCTCCAGGCTGGGGGCATGCAGGGAAGGTCACTGGGTCAAGTTAGGGAGCCAGACCCAACCATCAGGAGCTGGGCTGGAGCCCCTGGGAGATGCAACCAAGGCCACAGATGCCACCCAGATGGGAGGGAAGGTCCCCCTGCTCCGTCCTGCCCTTCCCCAATGGACCCTGTCCTGCACTGAAACCTGAGGACAGAGAGGCCTGAGAGACATGGAGGATGCAGTTCTCTGGACCAGAGCTGAGGAGAGGCAGTCAGGAAGTGGACAAGCAGACAGGTGCAGTGATGACTGAGCCCCTTCTCTGGACTCACAGCAGCAGACCCAGTGGTCACCACGTTGCGTCTTCTCATGATTAGCATGACCTCTGATATGCCCCAGGGACCTGGCACAGTGGCTGGTGCAAAGAGGTAGTGAAGGAACGCATGCCAAGGTCTGCAAAGTGATGACGTCTTGTAGAAATGCAGCTGATTGTCATGTAGGTCAAGTCAGAAGCATGAACGTGACTGAGGGTGGCTGATTTCCAGAGCTTGCTTCACCACAGTCGCAGACAGACAGCTCCACTCTTTTCCCTGGTGCCATCCTCGTTTGTGGGTTTGAAAATGAAAAGTAATGCAATTTCTCAACAGGAGGCTGTGGATGAATAAACTACCTGTTCAGAAAAGAGAGAAAGGTGCTGTGACCAGCCCAGGTTAGAGGAGAGTGAGAATAGAAATATCCACAGAACACTCTGCAGAGCTTATGCTAATACCTTCTCAAGAGGTGAGTCTTGCCCGGCATCTGTGGATCCAAGCAGGATCTGGCCAGCCCCCACCAGCCGTAGAATTCAAAGTTCCTGAGTGACTCACATTTAGTTCAAATTATGCATTAGAAAATTTCCCTTAGAAATCAAGAGTGTTCAGTTAAAATGAGTGTTTCTTTGTATTACAACTATATTCTACTAGCCTAGCAAACCCTCCAGCAATGAAAATAATAGTATTCAGTCTTGCCACACGAAGACAAAAAGCATATTCGCCAAGCTCTGTACAGGGAAGGAAATACCATTTTTCTTCTTTCTGTTGTTGAGATTGAACAGATCAGAGAGGTCTGTCAGGCTGTAGGCTGGGGGCACTCGGTGTGCCCCCTCTGCCTCGTCTGTGTGAGCCTCTTGGTCCATCTTACTGGCCAGATCGCCTGTGATCCTTTGGCTTTTACAAGCTCCTGCTGGTGGAGTGACAGGCCCTTCATCTCAGAAGTGGAGGGCCGTGCCTTGGCAAGGGTCTTGAAATAACCCTGATGCATAAAGAATTGCTATCGTTAGTGCAACTGATGCTGAAGCCGTAGACCTCCAGGTCCTTTGATTCCTCCCAGAAAGAAAATCCCAAAGGCGCTGAGCTCTGCTTGGTTGATGTGCTGCAATAATTAAAAAATAGTAAACTAAGACCGCCACCCATGTTTCCTTCTTCCTGTCACTCATTTATCTTCCTCCAGAGCACTTATCCTCTGATGCATTTGCTTTTTTGGTTGGTTGTTTGTGTCAGCCCCAGGAGAATGGGGGCTTTGCCTTTTTTTGACTATGATGCTGTGTGTGGCATGTGGAATCTTAGTTCCCGGATCAGGGATTGAACCCCAGCCCCCGCAGTGGAAGCATGGAGCCTTAACCCCAGACCACCAGGGAAGTCTCACATCTTTTCTTTTCTAAAGTCACCGTTCTGTACCCACCTCTGAGAACAGACACGCTATGGAGGCTCCATATATACACACGTACAGGATATACATATTCCAGACCCCTGGGGAACTTCATGGCAAAGATTAGCCAAGAGTTACAGGTGTCAGTCTAGTTCCCTGCCTGTCCCTACACCCCAAGTCCTCCTTCGAAACAGGAGAAGAACTCAGGCTGCTCTGGAACCCAGATCTCGGGACTCTGTTGAATTAAATCCATCTTGTCACTCCCATCTGCCTGCTTCCATGTCGGTGTAGATTAATTACAACATAATAGAATACACAGTATATAGCATCTTCACAATAGTCCCAGGTCCTTTATGGTCTTACAATCTAATTAAATTGTAGCTTTGAACATGAATTTCTTTAGTTTAAATGCAGAAACTAAGCAGACAGACCTCATCTTCAACCTCCCTCTTCTAAAACTAAAAGACCAGCTGATTTCAGTGTCCCTGAGTATTATTAATTACCAGTAGCTGAAATCAATGCACAGGGTTTGTCTACGAAGCTATTTCCTCCTTAGGTGAACGGCTGAGAATACAATACATGATCATCAATGATTTGGGATGGGTGTGGATGGAGGCTGAGAAAAGGCTGGAGCTTGGCATTGCCTTCCCCTCCCTGTGCAGGAGGCAGACAATGAAACTTGACCCTACAAGGAAGACAAAGGTGGAGATGTTTTCCTCGCATACGTACATGGCCAACGTGGCAGAGAGAAGACAAATGCATGGAACCAGGCTTCCTCTCCAGGGACCCATACCTGCAGTGTGGAGCAAGCTGGCTTGTACTCCTTTCACCAAGAAACTGCCCTCCTGAGGAGCTGCGGGGAGGGGCTGGAACTAGGGAGCCCACCAACAAAAAAGAATGATGAAGTGGCCCTTTAAATATCAATCTCTGGAGCCCCAAACCCGGTGGATGTTCCCTTAAGTATTCAAATGAGATTGCAGCATCAGATTGGTATGCATTAGGCTGGTTTCAATGAAAATTAACATGTAATTGCTTCAAATGAAGTAAGTGAGGAGGTAATCTGTTCTTAAATTGGATTCCCAGGATTTTGTGGTACCATAATGCAGCTGTGAAATGAAATATATTTTAAGGATGATGTCCTCAAGGGGGTGCAGCGGCTAAGAGGGGGAGGAGCGGAGAGAGGAGAACCACTCTCCCCCCCCCCGAGTCAGCCTCACTCCTTGTCAAGCTGGTTCCCCAACTGCCAGTGGGTGAAGCGACTCTCCTCCTCTTTGCTTGGGCGGCTCCCCTTTTCCTGCCACCTAACCCAAAGCTGCCTACACCGTGGGTCCTCTTCACCCTCTTGCAGCACCAGGAGCTGATTCCTGGTGGCACGGAACACTCCCAGCCCCATTGCTCCATGCTCTTCCTTCCGAGCTGGATGGAAGATGCTCTTCTGGTTGAGGTCTCTACTGAGACCCTCCGTCCTGAGGCTTGTGCCCCCAGGGTTGGTCATTTCCAGAGTGCAGCAGTTGAATCATGGCTCCCTGTCCTCCTGGTGCCAGAATAAGGGGAGGTGCTGCTTCGCCTCATGACTGACCCTTCTGAAATCAAAGACAGCCTGGAGCAACAGCAGCAGTAGCAGGCACCAAACTCATGAGCACCTCTAAGGTCTGTGTCCAACCAGACCGGTCCCCACTCCCACCCACCTCCCCGGCAGTCATGATATGGTCTGCGAAGTCTGGAGATGAGCCTGGGAATAATTAACCATCTTACTCTTCAGGCAAGATGAGAAGCGGGTAAGGACTCAGTGTAGGTTAATGCATTAAATGCTGCCCTAGGCTGAAATGGGGTTTTCAGCCCCGCTTTGAAATGAGCCGGTGGTCCTCAGGTCCTGTGGCCTCAGTGCTCTTACTGAAGAGACGTCTCTGGTGGGCTCTGGGGCCTCCTGCCCCAGGCACAGATGGGCAGAGCTGTTAGAGGAAATGAATCACCTGTCAGCGGGCAGGCAGAGTTGTGGTGAGGTTCATGATGGTGCTGCTTCTGGGCTGGCCTGAGCTCCCCGTGAAGGGGCTTGGGACCAGGCTGGTAGGGCAACTGTTCCTCGGCTCGTGAAGAGATAAAGATTTATAATAGGCTGTGTAAAGAATATATGTTTCAATAAAGGAGCCCCCATCCGCGCTATGGAGCGGGGAAATTAACAGGAAACGGGGAAGAATGAATTTCTGTGGAGTCACGGGGCACCGAGGAACGGGTGCCAGTCTGAGCCTGGCTCGCCTTCCCCCAGTCACAGCTTGGTTTTACAGCTCGGTTGATGATGTTTTTAATTCCTGTCTTTGTTTCTCTTTCTTTCTGCACATGTTTGAACAGCTCTGGCTTTAAAGCTGATCAGAGCTAATGGCTTCTTCAGATGTACATGCTGTATTTCTCTCTCGGTACGTGTGACCACGAAGATTTTTGAAAGGACACCAGGCTAGTTCCCTTCTCCTTGGGGACTGCTGGGCTGATGGATTCAGAGAAGATAAAACACAGCCAAGAGGGAGAGGGAGGAGAGGAGACAGCACCTGGCTGAGGACAGGTCTCCCTGGAAACGATAGCCTGAGGCCCCTGAGGTTACCCTGGCTATTGGTTTTTATTTCCTGCTGGCGGCATGGCCACAAGGTTGCGTAGAAAATCAGGGTCTTCGCTGTGGACAGAAGGGGGATTAGGCTACAGTGCTGACATTTTATGTGCTATGTATGGGGAATCCAACCTCCAGTTCCTCTTAGAAAGAGTTCTCTACCACTTTAGACAGATCATCTGTATGGATTGTTCCCTATCTTTCTTCATCTGACAATGGGAGGAGACTATTATTTGCTTATCTGCCTAGGGTTCTGCAAAGATTCGCAGCCATCTCGTCCCCATGCCGATCGCAACAAAAGAGCCTGGCGAGGTGCAGATGCTGTGTCTGCTTCATACTTCATTTGTGCTCAGCCCCACTGCCAGCCCTTGGCAGGATCTGGTGGGGCTGCTGTAAGCTGATCCTGGGTAGCAGAGACTGGATGGAAATGAACGTCTTGGTGTGTGTCTATGGTACACACAAGTGCATCAATCTATCCCCTGATGATCTCCCATCTTGTATTAATCACATTGACACCTTTCTGCTGTCAGAATCCATCACAGGGCCCCCTGGATGTGCTCTTCTGGTTTCACCCTCTCCAAAGTTTGCAGAGTTTGCAGAGAAAAGTAGAAAAGGCCATGGTTGTATTCCCGTTTCAGAGACACAGAAGGAGCATTCCCTACACGAGCCTGAGGAAGTGTAATTTATCTTCATCACTGGATCGTCCGTGTGATGACATCCACACGCCCTTCTACCCGGGACCTCATTTGCTTTGAATATTAAATCGGGGTCACCGTGTTAATGTCCTGTTCTTAAAACACGAGACAGCATCAAGGTCCAAGTATAAAAAATAAAATATAAACCCAAATGCATAAAGCCGACGCAGCCGGGGATGTTTCAGTCTGACACACAGAGAGAACAAAATCCAAGTGCTGCCTGTGACTCCCAGGATCACTAGGGGCTTGAGGAGCTGCTCAGGCTGAGGGACCACATGGAAAACGCCCGGCTCCATTCGCTGAAGTAAAAGGACTACGAAGTGCAGAAAGTATAAGTGAAAAGCTGGTCTGGGGACTTGCCTGGTGGCCCAGTGGTTAAGGCTCCACCTTCAACCGCAAGGGGTGTGTATTCCATCCTTGACTTGGGAGCAGGATCCCACAGGCCTGGCGGCCAGGGAACCAAAACAGATGCAATGTTGTAACAGATTCGATCAAGACTTTAAAACATTGTCCACAGCAAAATAAATACATCTTTAAAAAAAAAAAGCTGGTCCATACCGAGATCCTGTTCTGAGGTCCATTCTGCCCCCCCCCTCCCTCTACCTATGCCATCCCCTCTCCCAACCTATGCCATCCCTTCCCATCACTATCTTAAATTCGACTTCAGAAGCTTTAGTTCTCATTTTGTTCTCCTCCCCCATGTGTAATTGATGTCCCCACAAGCTCCGCAGCCCTCTCTTCCAACCAGCGGACCCACCCCTTCTGTTCATCTTCTCTCTCCAAGGAGCCCAGACTGACAATTTTGCCAATAGTTTTCATGCATAATAACTTAAGTGCATCACTTTCGCACAAACATGCTAGCGTTCAAGTTCAATTCTTCTCCTCCTCGCCTTTTGTACCTGGCAAATCTATTCCTCTGACGTGTGTTTAGGAAGATGGCTTCGTTCTATGCCTGTGCCATTAGTGGCAATTGCACAAAGCAGAAACACAAATTACCTGCATTCTGCAGACATGGCTAATAACCTAGACACCACGGGCTGGCATTCAGTGCAGCCCCCGCCTCCTTGCAGGAGCCTGAAAAGGGACACCTGAACCGCCTATTAGTGTGAAATGTAAGTAAAGTGCAGAGGCTTGGGAGAGTCTGGGAGGTTCTGTGTGCCGGATGCTGGGGGCTCTGTACCCTTGCCCTGAAGGAGGGCTCTGTGCCAGCCTCGCTGGGAAGATCTGGAGCTGGGGAGCTTAGGACCCTGCAGAGGCTAAGAATTCCTGTGAAAATAACCCCTGCTGGAAAAGGAGCAGATAAGCCGCCCAACAGGGGACCCAAGGAGGGCGCTTCCTGGTGTTGGGACCTGGAGAGGCACGCGTGGGTTCTCCACTGCACTGCTCTGGAAGATTCTCTTCCCACTGGTTTTATTTAGGCAACTCTGTAGTCAGCAAATCAGCCTCCCCTGGGCTGTTCAAGTCAAATCCACAGGGTTTTCATGGGAACAAATACTTCTAACAAAGAACCTGGGCTGCTCCAATGCCACCTACTGTCAGACTTCAGGAATGTGTTATGGGAAGCCTAAAGGTGTGCCTTACCTGCCTGGGGAGGAAACAAGGGTCCCTTTTGTGAATGGGCTCCCCTTTCCTGCCAGCTCTGGGCAGCCAGTATAGACACCAGGAGTCTCAGCAGTGCAGCCTCAAAAGAGAGCAGGGGGGCCTGTGCTGGAGACCCCTTGGTGCTGGGCAGACTGGCCCTTCCCAGGACCTATGCCGCCAGATTCAGCCTTGCGAACTCCCCAGTTGGTATTGCTGTAAGGACACTTCATCTCACCCCTGCTCGGACCTACTCCAGATGTGGGGCTTATCACAGTGCAGCCCAGACTTGATTCTTGATGCTTGTTACACACACACACACACACACACACACATTCATCCAACAGGAAACAAAGAAGAATTCAGAGAACAGAAAACCTGTCTCTCTGCTTCCTTCTCTCTCCCCGTTAAGAAAGCCTCCTCCTTGGCAGAGACCGCAAGGAGCTTCTGTCCCTAGAGGTCCAGTCCCCGCCTTATGACTTATTACCTGGCTTTCCTCTTTCCCTCCCGAGCCCCATGCTGTCAGCCTCCTGTCTCTCCATCCTGACCACCCCTTTGCTTCTCTCTGTCTCTTTTTCTGTCATTTGTAATGAGTCTGCTGGGCACCGGTGGGTCAGTGCTGTGAACCCCCAGGGATCAGTGTGAGGGCCACATGACAAGGAGTGAAACAGGTAGATTTCACAGCTTCGTGTCGAGCGCACTGTCCATGGCAGGGACAGCGAGGACGCTGGAGGACGAGGGTGGTTGGGAGAGTGGGGTGGACGGAGAACTGACTGCATAGCGGGGAGGCGCACACCTGTGTGCTCTTGCACTGATAGGTTCATGGCAACGGATCTGCCATCTCTCCCAAACCAGACGTGTCCTCAGAGGGAGACCCACGCATCTCTGCAAGCTCGATGGTGGGAGTATCTGTGGGCCCAGGGCACACATCAGAGGCCCGCGCAGCCCTCCTCCTTGAGAGGTCCTGGGACTGGTCCTTCTGCAGACAGTGCTGTGTGAACATCCCGTACACTGGTCAACAGGTGTCTGCCCACCTTCAGGGGACCAGCCAGCAGGAGCAGCCTCTGAGGCTCAGCCAGAGGCCCCCATCCCACAGGCCTTGGCAGGCTGGGTGCGGAAGCGATACCAGTCCTCAGAGACCACCTGTGACACTCGCCTTCCAGGCTGAGGCCTCTGTAGGCACCGGCATGCCTTGTTCCAGGGCTCTGCCCTCGCCCCCTCGCCCCGAAGGGGATGGGACCTGGCTACAGAGTGCGGGTCTCCTGGAGACAGGCCACCGGAGGTCCTGCCCCCACCTTGCGACTTATTACCTGTGTGACCGTGGTGATCCGTCAGCTTTGCTTCCTTGCCTGTAGAGTGGAGATGTTGCTGACCACGGTCTAGCTGAGCAAGTCGAGGGAGAGCAGAGTCCTGGTGCCCAGTGCCCGCTGGCCCCCAGGATGTGTTCCCTACTCTTTCTACTGTACCTTCCTCCCTTCCTCATCCTGCCCACCCCTAACTCCCCAGCCTGGGTGAGCGTCTCTCCATCCCTAGTCTCCATCCCTCCACCCTTCCTGGGCCCTGCCTGCCTTGCCTCTGCCCGCCGCCCTATCGGGCTGGACCACGGGAGGCCTCACAGATGCTCTCTGCTTCTCAATATGCTCTCCTGCAGCAGTGACACCCTTTCACGACTTCACGACGCAGGTCTGAGCACAATCTCATCCTGTTTGAAACTCTTAGACTCTACATGTCAGATTCCAGATTCCTCAGGATCTGGATTCCACAGAAAAGACCCTTCATGATGATCTTTGCTCACCTGTTGAGGTTTTTCATGCACCTGATTTCTGTCTGAACCCTGTCCTCCAGCCACTCTGAGATTCAGTAATAATTCTCAGGTTTATCCATCAGAAAAATCTGTGGAGTTTGTTTGGAATTTGGGCTTGGGGTCTATTTATAAAATACAGTCTTTTTCTTAGAAAGATTCCATGACTGTGTCTGATGTGCCACATTAATACCACCTCGAACACGCTCTGTCTTGGGCTACACACCAGGCAGGCACCTTATCCTGTTGACCTTTGTGTCCCTAGGCCCTAGCACGTTGACTGGTTCACAGTAGGGTTTCAGTTTTTTTGGTGACTTATTGATGATTAATAAATGAAGGATATTTCCCGTGATAGCAGAATGAGACTCAGCACATGCACACACAGGATGCAGGGAAGTGAAAGAGAGTGTGAGCTTCCCTGGTAGCTCAGCTGGTAAAGGATCCACCTGCAATGCAGGAGACCCTGGTTCAATCCCCTGGAAGATTCCCTGGCAAAGGGATAGGCTACCCACTCCAGTATTCTCGGGCTTCCCTGGTGGCTCAGATGGTAAAGAAACCACCTGTCATGTGGGAGACCTGGGGTCGATCCTTGAGTTGGAAAGATTGCCCTGGAGGAGGGCATGGGAACTACTCCAGTATTCTTGCGTGGAGAATCCCCATGGACAGAGGAGCCTGGCGGGCTACAGTCCTTGGGATTGCAAAGAGTCGGACATGACTGAGCAACTAAGCACCAGCACAAGAAGAGAATATTGCGCGCATGTTTGTATGTGTGTGAGAGAGAGACAGGGAGAGAGAGAGGCAGTCTAGCCGGGGGGATGTGTGGGCTGTTGGCAGAGGGAAGGAGCAGGCCCAGGAAAGGTGCGACATCACACGTTGTAAGCACTGTGAGTCTTCATAGGCACCGCTGCATGGCGGGGGTGGGAGACGCGTTTCAGTGGGGGTCTGGCCATCTGTGTGTGTGAGTGATTGTACATGGATGGGAACAGAAGGACCAGGACAAACAGCCAAGGGGAAAAGCGTCCTGCATCCGTCAGTTCTTTCCAGAAGAGGAGTCTGGTGGATGGGATCTGTAGGTATGAGAACACTGCAGCAGCAGAGCCACAGCCCAGCTGTGGCCAGTGACTTCTCCATGGTGAGGGGGCAGGTGCCGGGAAAGAGCCCGGGTGGCGGATGGCAGGACGTCTGCACCAGCCATTCACCCCTGGAGATGGAGGTGGCTCCTTTTTTTATTCCTTCCATCATCCCTTCTCCTCTGTGATAGATGGGGCCGAGCTGTTTGCGGTGTGCAGAGGCCGACAAAACGCAGTGATCAGATTGGAAATCAAAGCTCTCCCGGCGCTGGCTGGCCGGGTGCCTGCCTTCCTGCTACCTCCCGCAGTGGATGCAGCAGAGGGATGAAGCAGCTGCTGCCGTTTTCCCCCAGGAGTTGTTTGGGGTTTTACTCTTATTTCTCCCAGGACAGAGTTGCTGGAGAGGGTAGCCAAGGCCGCCAAAGAAAGGAGACAGAAGGCAAGAATTGAATGCATGGAAGAAAAAGCCGTGCACACGGGGAGGAGAGACGAGACAGGCAGCTGAGAAGCCTTTGTCCCTGCCTTTTTTCCTGTGTTCTCTGATTTCTACCTGGCCTCCTATCTTTTTCCCAGCTGCCCTGCCTCTGTCGTCAGAGGCACTCCACAAAGCATGGTTTAGCGCACATGGTGTGATGGAAATGATTCACGTGTTCTGCTCCCTGGAATGGCTGGGAAACTGAGGCAGGCACATTGGGGGCTCTTTAACTGGACCCTCTTTGGTCCTACCTACTCCCTGTCTTTGGCTTCAGAAAGTGTCCATCCTCACATTCTCCTTACAGGATGAAGCGTTGATTCACCCCTCTACTTCTCTGACCCCTTCTCCCAGGACGCTTCATGCCTGGAACTGCCCCTCAGGGCCCCCGACAAGTGTTATGGGTTGACTCTGCCCTCTGCTGGATCAAAAGGTGGAAATGAGGCAGAAAAGGGGAATCATTCCAGAAGACACATGCTGGCAAGCTTCCCAGGAAAGTCTTTGGTTAAAGCAACCCAAACCCTAAATGAATACAGCTCAGTATGTCTATGATGTATTAATACCCTGATAAGCCGGTCAGAATAGGTTTCCAAATAGACCTGTTACATAAGAGGCAATAAATACTGTCTCTTTTCTCTCCATGCCTGTGCACAGAGGAGGGCCTTTGTACAGGATCCTGGGGCCTTAGAGACAGTCCTGGAGATTCTGACCTCTTAACTGTGGGGGTGGGATGGGAGGGTGGGGTCCTGAATCCTATAACGTAGGTCTCCTGTGATACCCACACCGCGCAATCCTGCCCTTTGCTCACTGCTTAATGACTTTCTATTTTGTTTTACAACCTACAATCTGCTGCCTGTCCCGGTCAACAGTATCTCTTTTTCCTGCTGCTGCTGCTGCCTCGGATGCTTTTATGGCCATCGATTCCCTCCACTGGTTCCCCAAAGAGCTTCTTTTCCTTGAGCCAGAGCGTCATTCCGGCGGATTACGGTGCCTGCCACCTGCACTCCGATTTATTGCCATCCTGGGCTTTATTCTCCCCTACACTTGCAGCCAAGCCTCATTCATTTCGTTTTCTGGGGCAAGCAGAATGCAGGAAGTTGCTATTAATAGGAGAAAGAATGTCATCCCGGCAGGGGTAGTGATGTCTGCCTTTATGGTCTGCAGTTCCAGAGCCTGGCTGTGGCCCGAGCGCCACTCTTCCCAGAAGTGATGAACCCAGTAGGAATCTCCCTTAGGAACTGACCCTCTGAAAGCCTGACACTCTTTTAAAGCTTTAGTGGACAAACGGTGTTCTTGTTTGGGGGCAAGCTTGGCCATACGTCCTACACTTTCCCCTGCGTGTGACCAGCAGTTTGCATCTAGAGGGAGGGCTGGACAGAGTTGTAGGTGAGGTCTGAGTGCAGAGGGCTGGGCGCCAGGGAGGTGGAGAGGAGGCAGGCATAGCAGGTGACATGTCAGTTCCCCTTAAGAGGGCTTTGCAGGTTTCCCAGACACTAATGTATGTGAATCCAATTGAAGTCACTCTATGGGTTATATTTACTTTGATAAACATGTTTACTAATCACTTATCACAAATCAAATAGTAGAGCAATTTCTAAACAGTGTCCCACAGATAATAAATGTCTTTTGCATATGAATGGAAAATGTTACATCTCAGCTGTTTGTTGCAAGTCTGGCTGACTCTCTCAGAAGAGGCCAGGGGCTGCCAAGAGCAAAAGGGCGGCAGCTCCTCCTCCAGGGAACTTCCTCAGCTTCTGTGGACTGCCCCCAGGCTGTGTAGTCTTCAGCTCCTTCATACAGAAACAGGAGCCACAAGAAAGCCTCCCAGTGGGTTACACTTGTGGGTGTAGTTCACCGAATCTAACTAGCCAGACCTCACAGAGACAGCCGGTGAGGTTGGAGACCACCAAGGACTGTGTTGGGATTTTTTCCTGGCATGGGCTCAAGTTGATGGGCTCAGAAGCCTTGTCTTTATAAAACGTTCCCAGGAAAGTACAATTTGCCAAAGCAGTATGGCTGGGGATGGGGTGGCCGAGATAGCATCTGTTTGGTCATGTGTTTGTTTGTTTGTTTTTAATGTTATTGAAGTATAGTTGACTTACAATGTGTTAATTTCTGTTGTATAACTGAAGGAGGACGCGATGGTTCGCTAGAATCAATGATTCAATGGACCTGAACTTGGACAAACTCTGGGAAGCAGTGAGGGACAGGGAGGCTTGACGTCTTGCCGTCCGTGGAGTTGCAAAGAGTCAGGCATGACTTACAGGCTGAACAACAACAACATATATATATATATATATATATACAATGACTGCATGAGTGTGTGTGTGTTTGAAGAGTAGACATAAATGGTTGAATATACTCATCACTTCTAGAGCGATATACAGGAAATCGAAGTGCCTACTTTCCACTTTCTACCCTTCTGTTCAGTTTGAATGTAGTGCAACAAATGTGTTGATTTTTTAAGGAATTAAAAGAACAAAAGAACTTGATTTACAAAAGCTACTTATCTAAAGTGCTTTCCAGGCACTATTCAATGAAAGGAAGCACATGCATGTGTTCACTGCTGGGGCCTTCCGGCTGTTAGTCCTTTCAGTGTGTTGTGGATGTGGCTGACAGTGGTTTTGTTGAAGGTGGAGGACCATGGAGAAAGTGGACACTGTCTTCACTGGAGATGGTATTTAGTGTCATCTATCCTTATAGTGGCAGCAGTTATCTTCATACAAATGATGTTGGCCTGGAAAAAGAGAATCTGTTTCCTCATAAAGGGATTCCATGATGCTCCAATCACCTGCTCTTGGGTATCAAGACATGGGGAAGCCCTGCCTCAACTATGGAGAATATTCTGCGCTTGGAAAAGAGTATGTCACTGCTTCCTAGAGTCACACTGAAAACCATGACTAGAAGTTAGGTTTTCTAGTCTCCAGCCAAAGGCAGGCAGCCAGGTATTTTTTGCTGTGTTCTCATTGGCAGTCTCAGGTACCTTGCCAGGGGGTTTTGATGAAACTGTTCCTGAGCCTCACTGGACCCTCTGGAGGTGAGGGGCTGTCTGACGGAGGCCCAAGGCTAAGGCATCTGGTCCCTTCTGCTCTGCCCTATGTTTCAGGCCCCCTCCTTATGCCTGGCTCATCTCCAGCACCTAAAGAGTGGCTGGCAATGCAGGGGTCTGTGCAGATGGGACACTCACTTGCCTGTGTATCTCTGACCAGGGCTTACCACTTTCTCCATGTGCCTGCTTGTGAATCCAGTGACACCCAGAATTTCATGGCTCAGTTATTACAGTAGATTTCTAGTAGGAACAACATGTTTAGTTTGTTTTCCAAAATGTCATTCTCTGCACAATGTGGGCAGCTCCATTTTGTTATCTCCAAAGGGCCAGCATCATCATTCTCCCTCCGTTCTGAAGGGGGAGTGTCACTTTTGAGCATGCTGATCTTCTCTCTTGTCCCTCACCCTTTACTCCATAGCAGAGGGACAGCCCCTGAGTGGCCTCTGCCTCAACAGCTAGTCTTGCGTTGCCTCATGCCTACATTGGTGGGCATCTTCCTAGCTCCATATGCAGATAAATGCAACATACTGTGACTTTATCTTCTGGCAGGTGGATTAATAAACATCTCAGAGAGACTTCGGGCTTCCCTGATAGCTCAGATGAAAATCTCCTAGAAAAGGAAATGGCAACCCACTCCAGGATTCTTGTCTCAAAAATCCCTGGATAGAGGAGCATGGCAGGCTACAATCCATGGGGTCACAAAGAGTTGGATAAGATTGAGAGACTAACATACATTAATATACGTATATATTTTTTTCATATTTTTTTCCACTATGATTTGTCATAGAACATTTAATATGGTTCCTTGTGCTATGCAGTATGACCATGTTGTTCACATAGTCTATATATAATAGTTTGCTTCTGCTAATCCCAAACTCCCTTTCTTTCCCTCCCCTCCCTGCTCCTTGGCAATAACAATCTGTTCTTTAGGTCTGTGAGTCTGGTTTTGTTCCATACGTATGTTGATTTGTATTATATTTTTTATTATTAAAAAATATATATTTATGTATTTATTTTGCTGCCTTGGGTCTTAGTGGCGGCACGTGGGAGCTTCATTGCATCATGTGGGATTTTGGGTTATGGTTGCCCAAATTGTGCACTTGGGCTCTAGAGAGCTCGGACTCAGTAGTTGGGGCACATGAATTCAGTTGTTCTATGGCGTGTGGGATTTTAGTTCCCTGCCTAGGGATCAAACCTGTGTCACCACATTTCAAGGTGGATTCTCAATCACTGGACCACCAGGGAAATTCCTGTATTGTATTTCAGACTCTACATTTAAGTGATACCATATAGCGACTGAACTGAACTGAACTGATATGGGCTTTCTTTTTTGTCGGTCTGACTTAGTATGATAATCACGAGGCCCATCTATATTGCTGCAAATGGCTTTATTTCATTGTTTCGGTGGCTGAGTAACATTCCATGGCATGTGCATACCACGGCTTCATCCATTCATTTGCTGATGGACGTTCAGTTTGCTTCTGTGTCTTGTGTTTGGCCACATATTCTACAAGAGAAGTTTGGAGGTGGTCAGGGAGGGACTTGGCATCTAAAGTGATGTGCATTTCTCAAAAGGGCGACACTATCTCATGCACACGGTTGTGTGAGAAGCATTGTTGCTGGTAGGTCTCTAATGACTGTTTTATGGCCAACACAGAAGGTACTCTGCAGCCTCCTGCATGAGTCCTGATCTGAGAATTGGACTTCCCCTCCAGGAAGATAACAGAGTGCCTCCAAACAGAGCCTGGGAGCCTGAGTCCAGCTTTGTGGTTTCCAAGTGACTCTGGAAAACTTGACCCATCGCTTAGACCCTGTGGGTACCTAGTCTCATTTTGAAGACAGGAAAAATATATTTTTAGAAGAAATTCCTAAATACAGACCTTGGTGAGAGGTGGGGAGGGTGGGGAGCAATTTCCCATGCCTACCTAGAAGCAAGGCCAGCTTTAAGATCAGTCTACAGATCAGATCCTGTCTGCTCTCACTCAAAATTGTAGAAGAGAGAATTGCTAGGAAATTAAAATTAGATTTCTGTTATTACATCCTTGTTTTTCTTTAGCACAGATGCATTAACTGCCTCCCTCCACCAATCATTCCAAATTGGCATGTTCCTCACTCTACGAAAGGCAAGGGTGAAGGATGTAAAGAATATGGGAGGTACCACATCCCGGGAAGCAGTGAACGGAGCTCAGACAGCAGTGTGACTGCTCCCCCACCCTCTACTCCACTCCCTCTTTCTAAATTTTCTGAGCAATTTGGCCCAGGCTTTTCGTTGAGAATAATCTTCAACCCTGCAGGTAACTATATTGCAACCCTCTTTCTCCCTGGGTGTTCTTCTGATCACCGAACATTTTAAACTGGTTTTGATGAAGCTAAAACTGCCAAAGTGCATCCTGTTAGGACTCTGGGACTACAGATGTGTGTTAGCACCGCATTCTCTGCAGGAGAAAGAAGCCCAGGGGTGACCAAGAAGAGGGGCTTACCCTGCAAGGCGGGACCCCTGCGTCTGAAATCCATTCACTAGTGGGGAAAGAAACAAGGGGAGACTTGATCAGCTTTGTTGAGGAGATGCTGGGAAACACTGTATCAGACATAGAAAGCCACAAGATCAGGGAACCTGGAAGGTCCCCAGGTGGGACGAAGGAGATCTGTGCTTCCATCCCCTGACTTGGCGATTCTCTGATAATTTCCACTGAAGGAGCCATCATGTTGCTGCTTTTACTTAATTCGCATAAATTCTAAGTAGTATTATTGGATTCTTCTTAGAGGTGAAACTAAACATGTTTGTTTGCTCTTACACCCTTCTTTCATCTCAAGAATTTGTAGGAAAGGAGTGAAGGCACGTTGGCATTTATTGCTTCTCAGCAACTGGCATTTTTACCTTCCCAGTTTCACTCCACTTTCTGTTTTAACCTGCTAACCTTTTCTCTCTCTGTTCACCTGGCTGAAGAGAGGACAGTTATGGGTGTCAGATAGCCCTGCCTATCAGAGACCAGGATGCAATGATGGGAGCCCAGGCAGGGAACTGGGAAGTCCTGTGGGGCTGGGGTTCCTGCAGACACAGCTTGTCTTGTGCAGGTGAGGAAACTGAGATGAAGCTTCACAGAAGCGGAGCGACTCACCTGTGACCACACGTTTTAGGTCCTGTGTCTGAAGGTAGAGGTTCCTGTCTCTGCCCCGGGCCTTGTTTGGATAATTCCATGAGATATGATTATACGTGAAAGGATTTTGCCTGCTATCATGTATCAGGAAGTCTGAGCTATTATTTTTCTGGTTAAGTAATAGAAACAACTCCAAACTCCCGTGCAATGTCTGCTGCATCCTCCTGGCCCACGCTTCGAGCTTTCTTGGAGCCTGAATTATGCCATGGTGACTTCCGGTGGCTCACCGTGTGCCATGTGGGGCAGGCTCCTGAGTTGACATGGAGGGCGGCTGGAGCGACTCTGTGTTTGGGTTGTGCCTGAGGCCAGCCTGGTCTCAGAGGAGCCTGGTTTGGGGTGGAGTGTGTCTGCCATGTGCCTTCCCTCTGGACATTCACTAACTGGGGGTGAGGATGGGTGAGGTGCCATGCTGAGCACAACTGGGCTGGGCAGTAAATAAAAAAGAAAACACATGAGCCCTGCCTTCACAGCGGACAGGTGGCCTAGGCAGTGACAGAGGGGACAATGGATACAGGTATTGCAGGGTGGTGGATGTCAGCACGGGCGTGGCAGGTGGGAAGGAAGGTGCATGTGGGGAGGAGGTGGGGAGGGGTGCTCTAGGCAGACAGATGGGGCAGCATGGGATGTGGAAACTGTGAGAGACTCACAAACACACTCTGATGCACGCCTTCTGTGCAAGGTGATGGGTCTGGATGAGGCTAGAGTGTCCTGGTGAGCTGTTCTGAAATGTCATACTGAGGGCTCTGGGCACCACTGGAGGCTTGGGAACAAATGAGTCTCAAACAGATTTGCTAGAAATGTCCTTCCAGCAGAAAGGGAGGCTGGAGGCCAGAGGTCAGTTAGGAGAGGCCGGTGTGGCTGCCACCCAGGGGGATGAGGTGGGAGTCTCCCCACCCATACCATTTGCCTGGAATTCAGAAGGAGGTCAACCTGAGTGAGTTTTGGGATGATTTGAGCTGCTGTTGAAGGGTCAAGATAAGGGGGTAATTTATGCAGAAAAAGATGAGCTCTCCTCTAGCCCAGTGAGAATCCCTTCCTACAGAGACCAGCTAATAGAGAGTTTCACTAAAGGCACCGGGGGGTGCTGTGAAGGACTTGCATAATCACTTGCCCGGTGTTGGTCGAAGGAAATTACTCCGCTAGGATCAGCTGATGTCTCTCCAGCCACATGAGGGCTGACTCCAAGGCTGCATCTTTTCTTCAGAGCACCTGCCGCCTTCCCTTCCAGCCACCCTCACCCTCCAGGATCCTTCCTGCTCTTCCTGCTGCCTGGGGAGGCGGCCAGAGGGGTGGAGGGCATCCCTCTGTGCCAGGCTCCCTGCTTTTGGTTCAGGGCTGGGCTTTGTGCTTTCAGAGCTAAGATTGTGTCCATCTTTTCCTAGTGTGTCTGGTGTGTATTATTGAACTGTCCATGCTGGTCCCCTGCTTTCTTTCTTTTAAGCAATTGTTATCTTCTTTGTTGGATAAGCTCCTAAAACAGATAGTAAGGAACATGTTTTGTTCTAAAAAGTGAGCAGAGCATCCCCACAGGCATAGAAGCACAATAAATAGCTGTTTAATGGAGAGCGTGATGGCGGAAGCATGGATTTGGTGGCTTGGAAAATCATACCGAAGAGAGGGGTATATGTGTTCACGCACGGTTTTAAACATCACCACCTCCCTGTTCTTCTCAAGTTCTTTCTACTTTCTTGTATGTTTCTTTGATCCTTGGATGGCTTTGAGGATTGAGTGGGCAGATAAGTTTTTCCCCATTTGATATGTAAGAAAACCAAATCGAAGAAAGGGTGGGACCCAGGCTTGTCATAGCAAATGAGATAAGAAGACAAAGACCCAGCTGGCTCCACTCTGTGGAAGTCAGGCCAGAAGCTCGGTGTGTGGCTGCTGCTTCTCAGCACTATGAACTGGGAACGGAAGCTCCGTCAGATAAAATACACCAGTGTCTGGCAACCTCCAGATGGGAGAGATCCTCTTAAAATCCAAGTAATACCTGGTGCATTGTCAAGCTTTCAGAACGCTCAGTGCACAGCTCTCTTCGAATCCACCAACCCCAGAAAACACTGTTGTTTTATGTCAAGTTAAGGAATCAGGAGATTCAAGTTCCCATCCCCAACCTTTTTTTTTTTTTTTTTTTAATTTCTATTGGAGTAGAGTTGCTTTACAATGTGTTAGTTTCTGCTGTACAGCAAAGTGAATCAGCCACGCGTATACATACATCCCCTTCTTTTTGCATTTTCCTCCCCATTTAGATCACCACAGAGCGTTGAGTCGAGTTCCTTGTGCTCTACAGCAGGTTCTCATTAGTTATTTATTTTATACATAGTAGTGTATATATATCAGTCCCAATCTCCCAATTCATCTTACCTTGCAACTCTTTTTTGAACTAAATAGCTACATAGCCATAGGCTTAAGAGGGACCTAGCTGTGTGTCTAAATTTCTCCAGGGTCTGTATCTACAGATGACTTCTCAGGCCCCTCCAAGCACCAAATATACACCTTCTGCCAAGTTCTCAGTAAAACACCTTCCCTGGCACATAGACGCAGCACACAGACCTATTTATTTTCTGCACAACACCACATACTGTCCTCTCATAAAATGCCCACAATTGATTATAATCTGTCTCAGCTTCTCTTTGGCAGAGCAAAATATCTGTGTCTGTCTTACTCATCCTGTGTGGCATCACTTAAACGCCCAACGCACTGCATGCTCCCCTTGTCAAACGAGTGAAGAATTCAATAAACCCCTAACCCCTAACTCCTAACCCTCATCCTAACTCACAGCCCCGTGGCCATGGCCCCATCTCTGGATGCTGTTTTCTTCTCGTGGAAGCAGCTCCCCTCCCCTGTGCTCCTGCGTGTGTACGTTTAGTTCAAGGGGAACTCAGAACTCACTGTCCTGCCCTGAGAGTCCCAGTCCACATGCTCCTCCCACCTCCAGGCAGCTGACACCCCCACCAGGAGGCCCTTCTGGTGCTCGGACCTGCTGGATTGACCCTTTGCCTCGTGGTGTCAGTGCCCCTGGGTGGCCCTTGCCCACCCCGCCTGCTCGTGGGCTCTCGGCTCTTCTCAGCACCTCCCAGAGCAGGACCTTGTTGCCCACTGCCCCCCGCCGCCCCACCCTGTGCTGGCTCCTCTCTGCAGCCTCCCAAGCATCTCATGCAGCCTTTCCTATGGGGTCACCTCCCAATTGCAAAACGTTTGTGAGAATTACAGACAGGATCGCCTTAGTCCTGGAGCCCCAGAAGCCGGCCCTGAGAGGCGAATTTGTGTGAAAGTGACGAATTAAGGGCTTGTTCCCCAGAGAGACCACAGAAGGAGCAGGGATAGCATAGCCAGGAAGGGCAGGTGTCCCCGAAGGTGGCTCCCAGGGGATCTGCTCCCGCCCGGCACACCACTGCTGCCCTGGGGCACACACCCCTCCCCAGGCACCTCGGCCCCTGGGGGTGGGTGTGGAGGGACATCCACAGTCTAAGGCAGCCTCTGGGGAGAGGCAGGCATGGCCTCCTCGGAAGAAAAGTGCAGAACCAGGGTGAGGGCCACAGCGGGCCGGGCCGACAGACTGCAGCCACGTGCTGCACGGGTGGGGACACGCTCTGGACGGAGGGCTGGGACTCACGCCCAGCGTCCTGCCTCACTGGTCCAAGTGCTGTTTGTCTCCTCAGCCTTGAGCTTCTCCCCAGCTGGTGGTTCGAGTCCTCACTGCAGGTCATCCTGAATGGTGACAGGAGGGCATCGGAGGCAGGATCCAGGCCTGGGGGAGGGATTCCAATTGTGTCCAGACTAGGAGCTGGAGCTGGAACTCGCCCCAGAGACGGGACCAGCGTGGCACACATGCTGGTTTTCTGAGGCTGACTCCCACACATGGAGTGCCAGGCTGGCGCATCTTCCCCAGCCACCCCCAGCTCTGGGCTCAGGGACACTGGGGACATCCAGCCCTATTTCCAGGATGGCAGGGCACCCTGATGCACACTGTCCACCTCTAGTGTACCCGAGTGAGCCTTGGTTTTCCAAGTGTATGTGTGAACAGTGTCAGGTTGGACCAAAATTAGCGCGTCCCCCTGCTGCTCTCCTGCAGCTGGTCCACCATCTCCAGGGAGAAGCTCCATCTCAGGTGTGGGCTCTACACAGTCTGGCTGTCAGGACAGGATGGCTGGTGGCATCAGAGACACAGATGAGAAGCAGCAGACTTATTTGCCTCTGGGGATCTGGCCCCGCCTCCCTCGGAGAAGGGGGCGGGGCTTAGGCTTGGCGCCTCTGGTGGCTTGGTGACCCTTGCCGGCTTTGAAGGTGGTTGCAGAGCTCTTCAGTTTGGGTCTCTGGTCTTTCTTATCTTCAGGAGACAGGAGACAGTCCGTCAGGTGGCTTGCTGCCTTAGTTCCTGTAGGGAAAAAAATGGCACAGTCAAACTAGGCAACTTGAGGAGAGTTTAATAAAGTGGATGTTTACAAAGGTGCGGCCAAAGCGCAGGAAATACCGCTAAGGTTAGTTAGGGCCCCCAGGCACAAACTGGGCAGGAGGGGGTGTTGGCTGATACCTCCAGGTCTCGAATAGTGAAAGGAGGAGGCCGAAGCTCTTACCAGGGACAGAGGCCCCTGGTCAGGAGCTGTGACCTCTGACAGCAGTGTGGACGGCTGGTGGTAGCCCCTCCCCAGGCCATCAACTGACCCAATAGGAGGTCAGACATCAGGAAGCAGTCGATCTGACCCACACTAGTCAGTCTGCAGTGGATGGAGGGGACACAGAAAGCGCAGGACACTCACTCACTGGTTTGATCTCACCTGCCTTTTCTGCCAAAGCCTGATGCTCCTTACAGGCCAAATGTCCATCCCTCTGCAAACATGCTGGTGTCTTACTACAGCTCTGCTGTGCTTTACCATGCTGTTTTCTCTACCTGAAATGCTGTGCCTTGCTCTGTTGTCTTTAGCAAGCTCCTTCCAATCTCAAAGGCCAACTTGACTCTCACAAGACCCAGAATGCCTTGAAAATAGCCAAAAATCCTTAAAATAGAAAGACACGTGTTGTATGCCCCCTCCCCCCACCCATATTACAGATAGACTTAGGGTGGACGGTCTTCAGAGCACAGTCTTTTTTTTTTTCCTCTGGAAGGCAAAAACAGCAGCAGTTGAGAGATGTGAGGCCAGTGTGAATTGTGAGTTCAATGTTTGCGTCTGTAGGTGACCCAAGCCAATTTCATACAAGTGTATATTCCAGTAGGGTCAAAACTGGGCTTCCCTGATGACTCAGTGGGTAAAGAATAGGCTGAAATGTGAGAGACCTGGGTTCAATCCCTGGGTTGGAAAGATCTCCCTGGAGAAGAGCATGACAACCCACTCCAGTATACCTGCCTAGAGAATCCCATGGACAGAGGAGCCTGCCAAAGGATCACAAAGAGTTGGACATGACTGAGCGACTAAATACATAGGATCATACATAGGGTCAAAATTAGCAACTGCCTTTGCCCCTACAGTAAAGCGCTAAGGTGCCAGCTGTGTTTTGCTGGATTTTCAGCAGGTTGGTGATGGAGCTTCCTGGTTTGTCTGTTGGTTGGTGTCCTGCAGAAGCGGACGTGGGAGCTGCACAGGCCAGCTGCACAGAGCTGGCTGTTGGCATTTCCAGGCCCTCCTCCACGTGATGCTTTGCTCTGAAGCTTGAAGGGAGGTGCTAGGCACAAGCTCAGAGGAACCAGACTTAGGGGGCAGCCAGACCATTTCTGCGAGATAAGAGGAGATTGTGATCAGGTGCTGTGAAGGGCGGAAGCACTTACTTCGCCGTAGGCTCAAATGTTGCTGGAGACGTGTCGCTTTTCAAAGGCAGTTAAAAGGCCATTTGAGAGAAGAGATGGGTGGATTACCCACTGTCCAGGCCCATTATAGTCCTCAGATATTCAGGTAGGTGTGTTTAAGAAAGGTCGAGCAAGAATTGTTCTGTCTTTCTTCAATAATCCTTCTGTTTATTTCAACACTCTTTTTGTCTGTCTCTAGAAGGTGCCAAGCAGATCTTTCTGCACTATTTTTCTTCCAGCTTCCAGGTTCCTATTTCTCTCTCTGTCTCTTTTTCTCCTTTCCTCCCAAATCCAAGAGGAGCTTGAGGCCCCGAATCCACATTTTATGTTTTATCTCTGCAGCACTCATCTTAGCCTTGCTTAATCATTTTCTCTTGCTATTCCTCTATGTATGGATGCAGCCACTGTAATAAAGCCGCTATTCATCAGCAGGAGATTAAGGGCACAGAGGGCTGCATTTTCAGAGCCTTGGTATAATCGGAGCAGCTGCAGAAAATTTCAGGGTATCAGCTCTACCCGCCATGCACTGTATTCAGGTGCGGGGTCTGGCATGGCTCCATGGGGCTGGTCCTCTTCTGGGCAACCACACATGAGACCACTCATCGTCAAAGGGGATGCAGACTATCCATGCAGGCCAGACACCCTTGACGACATGCGCTCACATGGACCAGGCCCATTCTCTGTAAGAAGAAACCTCTCCAAGGAAAGGAGCAGGGTGAAGACAGACAGACTGAGAAGGACACGGGCACAGCTGTGAAGTGGTGAACAAGCCACGCCTCCCAGGTTTTCTCTCTCTGTCTGGATCCTGCCAGGATGCTGCATACAGGCGAGACCATGCACTGTCCCGGGGGTTCTACACATGGGAAAGGAGAGCCTCCAGTCTGGTGGGAAGGGAGGCCCTTTCAGAGAAGTAGGGAAGGCTGAGGACTACTGCCTGGAGGGCCGGAGTGTAGACGCAATGAGGGCAGGCACTGAGACTCTGAATGGAGAGATGATTGGAGTTTGGAGAGTCCCAGGGCTCAGGCTGGAAGCCCGATGTGTGCAGAGGTCGTTCCTCTGTTGTTTGCACATGTCTCGGGGCGGGCAGAGGAAGGGATGCTCAGGGTGGATGCCTGGTGCCTCTCAAGGCTGTGGGAGAGGGATGGAGAACTTCAAGGTTGGGGCAGGGAGTCTCCAGTCCTTCCTGGCTCTCTCCTTCTCTTCCTGGCCTGCCTCATGCTGGCCTGTGTCTCCTTCTCCAGTGACAAGTAGCTATGTTTTGTTACTCTCACCTTGATTAGTTAGGGCCGGTTGAGTTTGAAGCTTTACTTACTCCTGATTAATTTTACAGTTGATCCCTTCCTGAGGGAGTTGAAATAGCAATGAAATACGTCTGATTTTAGGAGTAATTTTGTAGAAGTGAATTAAGGGCTATCCCTAGAAAAAGAGAGCCTGAGTTTTCCACCCAGTCTTCTGACTCCCACTAACCGAAGCTTCAGCTCTGCTTGGAAGTGCACTTACGCTCTTTTCACTTTTTTTTTTTTTTTTAAACTATCTGGGAGAATTGTCTCCTGTGCATTGTTGTGGAGACTCGATAAATGAGACAGATAGAAGGGGCCAGATGTAAGGAAGGAGCAGGAGTTGGCTGCCAGGTTACCTTTGCGATCCAGCTCTGTCGAAGCCACATTAATTCCGTGGAGACTCAGCAAGACTGATAGCCAGCAGTGACGGTTTGGACATCTACTCATGACCTTGGAAGTGCCCCAAGCCAGGATGGAAGCTATGCCAGTTTTTCCATGTAGTATTTCACAACGGGGCCGCCTAACCATGTGGAGCAGTGTGGCGAGACCACTTCCATTTCAGTCAATTTCCAGTCATTAGACACTCATGAGAAAGCCCAGGGTGGTCCTCTTGTGTTCACCAAGAGGCTGCAAGATGCCCCCTTGACGGGCATCAGAAACAGTTATTCAGGCAGTTTAGAGGTTGTTGATCAGCCTGTGCTGCAGCAGCTCCATTCACCTGGTGTCTGGTTGCATTTAAGCTGCTGGAGGAGAAAATAGCCAGGACTCTGCTTCTGACGTGCCCCAGGATATTGGTCATAAGAAAGTTCTTTCCTATAAAGTGGTCGAAAAGTGTTTCAAATGAGAGTCATTGCCAAGTGCCCATTGTGCTGCGCTCTCATGTCACCAACAACCAGAGAAATGTCTAAATTAATGGTTCTCAAAATGAGGTCCCCAGCCCAGGTAGGGGCTGAGCAGTCTGTTCTTTATCAGGAATTACAGGTGGTTCTGGTGCTTGTTGAATTCAAATGTTGTGGGGACTTTAAAAAATATATTTTATTGCAAAATATTTGCTTTACAATATCGTGCTGGTTTTTGCCACACATTAAAATGAATTGGCCACAGATGTACCATATATCCCCTCCATCTTGAACTTTCCTCCCATCTCCCACCCCATCCCACCCCTCTAGGTTGTCACAGAGCACTGGGCTGAGTTCCCTGTGTCATACAGCAAATTCTGACTGGCTATCTATTTACAGATGATAATGGATATATTTCCATGCCACTCTCTCAATTCATCCCATTATGGGGACTTTTGAGAGGCCCTGGATAAGGACATTCAAGATCACTGACTTTAGGGAAAACAAACAAAAGCTGGGTTTCAAACTACTTGTTTCTGCAGCTTACTATCAAGGTCATCTTAGTTCATTTGGATAATATTTGTCAGACTCAGTTAGCCTCATCTATAAACTGGCAATAATAAGTGAACCCAACCAACTTTTCCGAGATGGTAAAATAACACACAGCATACACTTGCAGTGTGTGTGTGCTAAGTCGCTTCCGTTGTGTCTGACTCTCTGCAACCTCATAGACTATAGCCCGCCAGGCTCCTCTGTCCATGGGGGATTCTCCAGGCAAGACTACTGGAGTGGGCTGCCGTGCCCTCCTCCAGGGGATCTTCCTGATGCAGGGACTGAACCTGCATCTCTCACATCTCCTGCATGGACAGGAGGGTTCTTTACCTCTAGTGCCACATGGGAAGCCCCATAGGCTTGCAGGGTACCTAGCATATAGTAATATGCGTTCAGTAGACATTAGCCATGAGTATGAGTTTAGCCAATTCCTTCATTGGCATCCAAGCAAAATTCTGAGCAGCGGTCGCCCTTAAGGTCATGAATATGAATGACATCCCAGGTTACATTGCTAGCAAAGCAAAGTGGAGTGTGTTGTTCTTAAGGGATTTCACACCATTATGGCTCAAATCCACAGTTCAGTGGGGTAGCCTGAGAGCAAGAGCATCAGGTGTACAAGGAGACACAGCAGCAGGGGAGGTCCGGCATCAGGTGCTTCCCCATCGGCTGCACTCTCTCAGGTACGTTCAGGGTATTGTTGTCGCAGCTGACAGCAAGTGTGCTCTAGACCGCCCCAGACTGTAAGTGCCTTCTGGTGACTGGAGAGCTTATTAAAATACAGGTTCCAGTTCATTACCTCTGAGGCGGGGGCCTGAGAATCTGTGTTTCAAATAAGCTCCCAAGTGATGCTCATCTGCTGGTCTTCTGATCGCACTTTCCGGTGGTGAGGTGCTATTAATAGCTCAGTGCTCCTCAAGCCCTCATATATGCATATGATTCCCTCTAGATTTATGCTGTTGAAGACATGGTCTGAGGTCGCCAGCATTGTCATCTCTTGGGAGCTTACTGAAAACTGCAGAATCTCAGGCTCCACCCCAGATGTACCAAATCAGAACGTGCATTTCGGTAGGAGTCCAAGGAAATTTATAAAATGTGACATCCATTCAGGGTGTGTGTTTACTCACACTGGACCCTGTTCCGGTTAAATACCATGCTCTCACCATCTTGAAATTCTTAATAATTCTTCAACAAAGGGTTCTGCATTTCTGTTTTGCACTGAAAACCACAGATCATGCAGCCTGGTCCTGGACACCGCTCTCTACATCTATGCTTTTCAAACTTAGGTGGGTACGTGACCCAGCTGGGGTATTGTTAGGAATTCATGTGTCTGGCTTCCAAAAGATTCTGAATCCGTAGGGCAAGAAGATTTGTAACAAACACCTCATCTGATTTTGATGCAAGTGGTCGATACCCACTTTGAGAAATATTCCCCTGGTCAGTTTTTCCATCGTTTCCCTCCTTTTATTGTCCAAGAAAGAGAAAAAAAATTCAGTAAGTGGCACAAAGTGAGCTGGACAGACAGCAGAGCAGAGGTGTTTCTGGTTGAGCAATTTTCCCCACAGGGCCTCTCAGCAAGCCTCCACACCTGCGCCTGGGAGGCCCAGCAACGATCCTGTGACATTTACACAAGTACTAGTGGAAAGCATGCACCGCCCAGGAGAGTGGTCTCGAGAGGGACTGCCTGGGGGAGCGGGCGCGTCTGGCAGCAGTTCTCAGGCTTTTTATGGGCACAGACAACTTTGAGAATTCAATGGAAGCAACTGTCCCTCCCCACTGAAAACCTTACCTTTGCGCATCCTAAGGGGAACCCAGGACCAGGAATTAGAACCTGGCTGAGAAGTCGACTCCATCACCCCCTAGCGCTCTGTTCTGGGCAAGTCATCAGACCTTTCTGACCCTGGAGGCCTGATCTTTAAGGCGGAGAATGTAAGATCATCTGTCTCAGCAATTTGCTGCAAGAATCACAGTGTGGATGTAAAAGCGCTTTGTTCTCTGCAGAAGAAGATATAAATTGGAGGCAATATTGTACCTACTGTGGCTCTGTTGCTATTTCCAGCCTTATACTCAGGATCAGGACACTGCCTTTGTGAATTTAGCCTCAGGCCATAGAACATATCCTGTGTAGCTAGAGAAGGAAATGAATGCAGAGAAACTTGATGAGGACTTGGCCAGAGTAGCTAGGAAATTTGAAAGTGCAGGAAAAGAGAAGGGAGCTTCCACAATTTGGGGACTCCAGATGCAGAAATAAAAGAAAATCTATTTTTACACGTGCGAACAGTTTTGAGATTTTGGAAAACGCCTTTAGTCTAGCAGTAATTGAACATTTCTGCCCCTGGGTGCAATGAAGAGAAATAGCAATGGTGGTGGTCTGTATTTAGTTTTGACTTCAAAAGCCTTCTGTTGGAATCTGCTATTCTGAGATGAGAGGAAGAATGTTTAGTAGTTAAAGTCTGGGTTTCTGATCTAGCACATATTATCTGTGTGATTTAGGAGAAACATTCAGTGTCTTTGTTCTTTAATTCTTTTTACCAATAGGACCTTCCTCATGGCGTTGCTATGAGTATTGGACAACTTAGTACACCCAGAACGTTTAGAAAGTCATGCGAGAGATTATCGTCATGCATATCATAGAAATCTCAGAGGGAAGGAAGGTGGGGGTAGTCCCAGGGCCCAGCTATTCTTGGGATGGACAATGACTCCAGGTTATAGCTACTGAATATTTAAGACTATGGAAACCATGCTGTGCTTAGGGGTTTTCAGACACAGGGTCACTCAGGACCTGGAAGTCTGAATTAGCCAGTATTCTGAGGCTGCAGTCCTGCAAGGCCTCTGATGCTGAAACCCAGGCCAAATCAAACAGGAGGTGCCTGTGTGTACACCGGGAGCAGGGTGACCAGTCATCCCAGCCTTGCCAAGAAGACCCTGTTTCTTTGTGGTTCCTTGACTTACCTGTCTGGTTCTCTCTCCAGGTGCACGATTGACAACCGGGTCACCCGGGTGGCCTGGCTGAACCGCAGCACCATCCTCTATGCCGGGAATGACAAGTGGTGCCTAGACCCCCGCGTGGTCCTCCTGAGCAACACCCAGACCCAGTACAGCATCGAGATCCAGAATGTGGACGTGTACGACGAGGGCCCCTACACCTGCTCCGTGCAGACGGACAACCACCCCAAGACCTCCCGCGTCCACCTCATTGTGCAAGGTAGGCGGCTTTGGGGGTGGCCAGGGGTGGCTGGGAGGGCCTGTGTCTGGCACTTTCACTGTGATCCTCAATTTAGATGAGACTGTCTGTTCCATCTGGCCAGGACGGTTTCCTAATTTTCGCTTTGCCCTTAGATGCTGAAATTTCAAATTGTTTTCCCATTGAATAGGACTAGGATTTGGGCCCTTTTCTTTGCTCCTGATTCAATAATGTATTGTCTCCGAAAATGATCTCCTCATTATTTCTCTCCTTGGCTTTTTGAGTTTTTTAAAGGTTCTATCTAGCGCTAAGTGTGCTTTATTTTCAGAGCAGTGTGTTAGCTCTTCTGGCTCTGCACATATGCCATCCCTCACACAGCCTGCAAAGAAGGCAGAGCCGACCGCCGATGCTCTAGACACCTACCTGGGATGATTACAGCCACCTCTGCTGTTTGCAGTTTGCTTGCTTCTTCTTTCCCCTCCAGTCTGTCTCCCCTTTAATACCTGTGTCTGATTCTCCATGTTTCGGTTGCATCCCACTTACCTCCTGTTCCTCAGAGCCTCTCAACTCACCCCCAGCTTTTGAGACCTGTGTTTTTGCCTCTGTTACTTCTGTCTCTGTGCCTCCTTGGCGCTTCTGTGCTTCCCATAGGCAGAGCAGGTGCCAAACATTCAGACCACAGGTGACCACACAGACAGGTTCCTTGTCAGGGAGCCAGCATTTTCTGGCTTGGGGGAATCTCAAGTTACTAACTGTGTCTCAGGGTTTCCTTCTGTAAAATGGAATCAGTGTTGCAAGGGTCTGCGGTGAGGATTACACTTTCCATGTACTGGAGTGTGAAACAGAAGAGGGTCTGGCACACAGAGATGCTATTTAAGTGTTAGCGAGGGCTTCCCTGGTGGCTCAGCAGTAAGGAATCTGCCTGCAGCGCAGGAGACCCCGGTTTGATCTCTGGGTCAGGAATATCCCCAGAGAAGGGAATGGCAACCCACTCCAGTATTCTTGCCTAGGAAATCCCATGGACGGAGGAGCCTGGCAAGCTACAGTCCTTGGGGTCGCAAAGAGCTGGACAAGACTGAGAGAGTCACCCTTTCACTTTTAAAAAATATAGTTGTTTTTAACTTTTTAAAAGGCATAGTTGTGTGTGGACCAGATACCTTATTGTATTACCTCAGAGGGGAAGCCCCCAAGTGATGGAGCTGGGGCCTCTGCTGGGGTTTCTCTCCTGTTCTTCATCCCCCTAAAAGGCAGGCCAGGAGCAATAAGCCCCCGGTCTCCAGCAACCCCCTTGGCAGTACACCCATAGGGAGGAGAGAGCTGTGGATGGTAAAACACAGGAAGCAGGACAGTGGTTCAAGGAAGATGAATAGGAAGGAGCTAGAAGATTCACGAGGAGCAAGCTGGGAGAAGGCAGGAGAGAGGGCAGCCAGGGTCAGGGTGCCGAATGTGAAAGGCAAGTCGGTGGGCAGCAATGGGCAGAGGCCAGGCTGGAGGGACGCTTGCTCAGGGATTAGGCCAATGAGGCTTTAGAGCCCCTCGTGTTGCGACACACTTTGGTCACACCACGTTGTTTGCATTTTATGTTTCTTTTTTTTAATCCCCTCTTCTTTTTCCAAAAGAAAATGATGATGGCTTTTTTCTTTTGTTGGTTCTATATATGAATATCTTCAAACTGCTGAGTACAAACAGCATTTTTTAAAGGAAATGAAATGACAGAGACAGGATCAGAGTGTATCACTAACAGAAGAATAGGGTTTGTTCCTTGAGATGGTTTCAGTGGGTGAACGTCTTGTTGTTGCGAAGATTTGGCCAGAAGAAGGCTGAGAATCCCTCATCTGCAAGGGAGTTTGAAGGATGGCTCGGAGGCTCGGGTTGCAGCGAGTGGTGTGTCTGAAGCCACACCCCATGCCCCCAGCCCCATTCCCTCCACACGCACACACTTACCGCTGCGAGTGTCTGACACTGACAGATAGACCTTAGGAGCTCTGCACCATCACAGACCCTTGTGTTAGGCAGCAGGGCTTTTATGGAGCCAGAAAATGGAAGGAGGTGTGAGGAACTCGGAAGCCCCCGTGCAAACAAGGATCACGTTTGTGCCATTTCTTTCCTAAGTTCCCCTCTCCCTCCTCCCACGCACCCACACACTCACCATGAGCACCTGACAGGTGTCTTAAACAACGTGTACATTTAACAAATGCTTCTTGAAGCAAATGGCTGGATTGTAGCTGCAAGGACTCACGCAGACTCAAAGAGGGGAGGTTGAGTGTGTAGGGGTACGGAAGCGTGAGGGGCAGGGGATAAGGGATGGGGTCTACAGCAATGCTCCCTCCTGTCCATGCTGATGGAGAGTGTCTAATCTTCAGCTCAGCATTTATACCTCTGGCTTGAAGACGTGGCCTCTGAGCATGACACACCTCCTTGAGTATCGAAATCTCATCTTGGGCTAATTTTCGAATGCTGATGGGTGTATTGATCTGGAAACGAGCCGGGTTAAAAAAGGCTCTGGTCTTGTCCACAGACTCAGCCCCAGCTAATCTGCTGTCGATATGCCTGGACTGGGCATTATTGACACTTTAATGAATAGAGGACCATGGTTTCTCAGAGCCAGCCTGTCCCCGCTCTTAAAAGCAATCAGACAAACTAAATACAGCCAAGCTTCCCTGTTTCTGTATTGGAAAGAGGATGCATCACATCCAGGATTAAAAAAAAATGTATTTATCTTGGAATCATTTATTGTACTGAACGTAAACCCTCATTCCCTACAAAAGAGGACTTCCGAATTCTGTTGACATCCTCGCTCAAACTTTTGCAGAACAGTGTTGAAATGAAAGATGTATGAACTTTTCAAAACTGTATTGTGATCATTAAACACACACTCACAGACACACACATCATAGCAGCAGCAGTAAGGAAGTAAACTGATATTTTTACCCAAGAGTATGTGTATTTGGGCACGTGTAGTCAGCTTCGAACATAAATAAACCCACACAGAAGGAAGGTAATTTTTTTTTCCGCCACAGGATCACATGAGCTTATTGAAGTCTGGGATTATGTTTCCCTCATTCCTATCAAGTACCCCTATTGCCCTGCTTGTTCTCTGTACTGGGTCTCCTCTCTGGTTGTGATTCTGTTTGTTTATCCCCTGCGGAGGCCTGGTTCCACCCTTGAATCTGCCTCAGTACCAGCCACTCTGCCCTCTGTACCTGCCCCTACCCTTGCCTTCATTCATAGAGATGAGGGTAGGGCATAAATCACCACTGAGAACATTTCTGCTTCCCAGAACCCTGGCCTGGCTCTAGGCACGTGAAGATGAGTGACATGCCACCCATGAGGCATGAGTTCCCCTTCACGGGGAGTGGATGAACTTGCATGCCACCCCTAAACCCTTCCAGGAATTTAGGTTCTAAGCTCCTTCAATCGTGTCCAACTCTTTGTGACCCTGTGGATTGTAACCTGCCAGGCTCCTCTGTCCATGGGATTCTCTAGCAAGAACACTCGAATGGGTTGCTGTGCCCTCCTCCAGGGGATCTTCTCAACCCAGGGATCAAACACGTGTCTCATGTCTCCTGCACTGGCAGGTGGCTTCTTTACCCCTAGCGCCACCTGGGAAGCCCCTCTGGGAGTGTAGACTTTGGCTAAATCCTTCTGGGGCACCAACTTCCTCCAAACCCCTGGGTCCTCTCACTCCACTGGTGTGTGATCAGACGTTGTATTGCATTCAGAAACCATCTCTAAAGAGACTGGTCCACTGATGTGGCTCCCGTGTTTCCCAGGGCTGCTGGGCAATGGGCAGCCCTCTGGCTCAAGCTCGGGACTGAAGGCTGGGATTTTCCTTTCCTGAGTCTTCCAGAGCTTGAGTTCTTAGTGCATCTTCAGCCCTTCCACCCCTCAGGGCAAACCTTTCACTGTGTCAAGTTCTAGAGTTGTCTTTGGTTCCCTAGGATATTTTAAAAAACCTGCTGATAATCTGTCATGTCCTTATAGTAAAAGAAAAGGGAAATAGGGGGTATTCAGTTTCTTTTATTACTGGGTCCGTTTCTTCTCTTCTCACTACCCGTTGTTGTTGCATTGTATTTTCTGTGTCTTTTTTTTTTTTTAAGATAGACAGCTCTGGAGCTACCTAAATTCTCCCAGAGCTTTCCAATGCTGGTGAGGGGTGGGGTGGTTTCCAAAGGTCCCGGCAGGACTGGTGAAGTGACTGGAGTGGAGACGGGGGTCAGGCAGGCCTGGGCTGCAGAGAGAGCCCTACAGTGGGCAGCCAGGGGAGCGAAGGAGCAACTCTGGAGTCAAGCCATGGAGAGCCCCAGGCAAAGGAGGGGAGAGTGTGAAGGCCCAGGGAACTCAGCCTTCATGGCCAGGCCTATAAGACCAGCCAGCAGGATAGAGTTGATGGTGCTTCTGATTTGCACTGTCCTGGGACAGTGTCTGGCGAGAAGCCTGGGCAGTCACATGGAGCGAGTGTCTGAGGCAGGTCGAGAGCAAGGGGCAGCCTTGGGCGGAGAGCGGTCCTGGAGCTAGTGTGGGAGGGAGGTGGGGGCAGGCAGCTGGGGCTGGTGGCAGGAAGGATGAGGGACAGACGGAACAAGTGAGCTAAGTAGCTGCTCAGCAAGGTGGCTTTTAAATTAAATTCGAATTAGCTATAACCAAATACAGTTTAAAAATCTGCTCCTTCAGTCACACTGGCTGTATTTCAGATGCTTCTAGAGCTACAGGGGGTGGTGGGTCCTGTACTGATGGTGTAGATGGAATGTCCCCAGCTGCCTTGAACCTGGGCAGCAGGTGCTGAAGCCAAATGGGCTTCACTGACTTCAAAGGCCAGGTGTGGGGTGGAAACAGGGATGGGATTTTGGAGAGAAGATGGAAATTAGAAAAGATGGTGGTGCTTTAAATACAAGAAAGAACTGTGGGAAAAGATGTAGGTCTGGGGTTCCTCTGTTAGCTACAGAGAGAGGGACATCCAGAGTCAGGAACTTTGTCCTAAAGGGCAGAGCAATAACTCGGTGGCTGGATAATTGTGCGAATGCAGGGGGAGGCGCGTCCACCAGGACATGGAGATTCTGGCCTTGGAGCCTGGGGCAGGGTGATGCTCACTCATCTAAAGGGCCATATGCTGAAGAAGCAGCAGCGTGGGGGGGCTTCAGCTGACATGGGGGCAACAGAGAGGGGGGCTTCAGACACTAGGAATTCTTGATTTTCTGATGCCTTGAATTCTCCATTCAATTTAAGTTTGTGAAGAGTTAAAAAGGCCACCCAGGGGTTTGCGTGCCCACTTAGGCAGCTGGAATGTAATCTCTGAGACCAGAGTGAGGGAGCTCCATCTACGATTTATTAAAATTTGGGTCTAGTGATTTCCATCTCTTTGACCTCAGGGTGCCCTGCTTTATGAGTGTAATTAATAAGAGGCCGCTTCTCCAGTCCAGCTGCACATTTTAACTCTTTCCCCCTCTGGATTCAGCTGCCAAAGCAAGCTTCTCGGAAAAGCTCTACGCTTGTCTTCATTGCTCCTTGCAGGAGGCCCCATTCTGGAAAGCAGAGTGAACAAGAACGCTTTGTACTTAATTGTTTCCAAATTCAGAACTGCATGGAAGACCTCCCCAAAGCCCTAACTGTATCTATAACAGCCCTCGTAGTGCAGGGAAACCGCCCTGGTGGTCTTAGGGAACCTTAGGGAATGGTCTCCTTGTTGTTCTGTCACTGGAGTTGGGTCCGAATCTTTGCCACCCCATGATCTGCAGCACGCCAGATTTCCCTGTCCTCACCATCTCCCAGAGTTTACCCAAATCCATGTCCCTTGTGTTGGTGATGCCATCCAACCATCTCATCCTCTGCTGTAGTCTTCTTATCAGAGGGCAGAAATTGACTGGTGATCTACCCGATGAGCTTAAATCTCATATAGAGACCTATTTGCATGATAAAGAAGAGTAGAATAGAGTGCTTAGAAAAATGGAGGTATTGCTATAATAATAATAATACCACAAGCTTTTGCCCTTTATCGATTTTCTATACCCTATCTAGGTCTCTCTTTTGTCACTGGAGCATCTAATCACCCCCTCCCTTTTGTTTGATGTAAATGAGTTTTCCTAGTTCTTCCTGGGCAGAATTAATCTGAAAATCCTTTCTATTGTTTGATAGTTAATTACCTGCCTTTTGGAGTCAAACAGGCTCTGAAGCTCACGTGAAGCAGGGCCTCCACCAATGTCTGTGGAATAAGGCAGAAAGGATAAGAGGAAGCCAGGATGTGGCTGTCCATTCCCTGGGCTGGGGGATTCAGAGAGAAAGGGAAAAGGCAAGGGAATAGCCGGCAGCAGCAGGTGATTTGCAGACAATAAACAGAGCTTTGCGAACACCAGCCCTTCTTTTAGCTTGTATTGTCTCTCTGCTCAGAGCCCTCCCCTCTTACCTGCCTGATAGGTATGATAGTGTTGCTTCCAAATCCTGAATAATTAATTGACCTTGTCAAGCCAAACTCATTATTATGATTAAGAGAACAGGAACAATAACTTTTAATTTCTAGACACCAAGGGGCCCCCGTAGACCCTCCCCACCCCAAACCTGAACAAAAGGGAATTTGAAAAACAACAGATCAAACGGAACCATGTGGTGTAATCCTTACACTGAAAGCAAGTTCTGTCTCTCCAGTCACATCTTCAGGAAAGCAGTCTGCCTCCCCCTGCCCCCTTCACCTGTCCATCCCCGGCCCTGCAAGGCTCCCTTGGAGCTGAGAAAACCTTTACACCATCTAATTTCCATTCAGGCTGCGTCTCCCTGAGTCCATAACGAGGAGCACCACCCTTGGGCCTGAGTCCACAGAAGTCGCCTTTTGAGTCTATCTGCCTTCTTCAGCTGCCAGTGGCCTTGCGTGACTGGAGGTCCCGTTTGCCATCCCAAACTGCTCTCCAAACTCTCTTCGCTGCTCCTTGCCCCATTCAGGACAGAGATGAAAATGCGCATTTGGCCTGGCTGTAAGACTGCCTCTGAATTCCACAGGACTTTCCCCAAAGTCAGGAAATTAAATTCTGCCACGCAATTAAAGTGTTCCTCAGAGCACCCTGGAGAATGACAAGGAAGTAGGGCATTTTACCTAAAATTGATTTACAGAATTTCAACAGCATGTGAATGAGACAACTCAGTTTTACCTGCTGAGTTTAAAAAAATTTTTGATGCGGTTATGGGCCATGGAGGGGCAAAAATTCTGAGCGAGTTTACTTAATTTTAGTAAACCCCCTGGAACGTCATCCATCTGCTAAGTCAAGTAGGGTAGAGTCTATTAGACTAAAGGAATCTGAGGAAATTGCTATAGTAAAATTTATATAGGCGTAATAATAGCATTTTCTGTGCGGTCTGGTGTTGCTGGGAAGGGTCCTCCAGTTTTCTAGGCAGTTGGGAAAACTAGGCTCCTGCCTGCTGGGGCTTCCTGATCAGCACAGTCAGTAATATTATTATGGGTCCCATGTTCAAACTGTCCACACCACAGGACTCTAGGGAAGCAGAAAGTCTGGGTGACCCTGTCGCTTAACAGCAAGCCTTATGGGAGTCGGACAGTGTCCCTCCAGGCAGGCAATTAGAGCTCCCAAGGGCAAGTGTTTGCCAGCTGCAGAATTCTTCCTTAGATGGTTTTCCCCAGGGAGTCTGAACTTCCTCAGATTCTCATCCCAGAGGTTGAATAAAGTGGCTCCGATTCCTGGATCTTGTGTAGCCCTGCAGCCTCCAAATAAGCCTTATTGCCCTTTTTCACTGGAGAGAGGTCACACATCAGATCCTGAGTGAGCAGCTCTTCCTAATAACTTCCTCCAGACTCCCTTCCATGCCAGAGGCCCCTGTGGTTTATTCAAGTTGAGCTCGAAGCAAATATTTTTAATGAAGGATTGTATAAGGTGTCTTTATGGCTTTGTGACCCACTGGATCTGCCTCATGACTATTTTCCTAAAGGTTCTGGTAGGTCATCCCTGTAAGGGTGTGTATCAAGTGAGATCAAGAACAGCATCTTTAATTTGAAAGTCATGACTGTTGTGAATGACTCAGAAATATCTGAAACCTCTTTCCTCTTCTTGCCAAACTTGAAATGCCCAGCTTCCTAGGGCATGGGACTGGTGACCAAGTGTCTTAGTCCACCTTTTGTCAACTTGAGGACTGGCAACTGTCAACTTTCAATTCCATTTAACAAACATTTGGAAACCAGGCGCTGGGCACACGAATGTTCAGAGTGATCGCCTTGTCTAGCAGAGGAGATGCAGTATTAGCAAATAACCCTCTTAGAAGTTCACAGGGATTCAGATGCTTATACATAGAGAAGCCACGAATACACTGAAAGGGAGGAGTTGACTTGATCTGCAAGATTAGGGGAAACTGCAAGATTGCATTTCTCCAGGGTCTTCAGGGGTGAGCAGGATTTTGGGGGGCCTCAGGCAAGAAGCAGCCCAGGCAGGAGCAGCGGCATGCACAAAGGTGGAAAGTCTGAGAACGTATGACATGTAGGAGGAGGAGTGAGGAGGAGCAGACAGGGCCCCAGGGCAGGGCTCCTGGGAGGAAACCACTGAAAGTGTGGCCAGGGAGACTGGCTGCGTGTAGGCTGGCCTGTGCGTCCAGAAAGGAGCTCAGTGATGATCAGAAGGATGGGCGTCCTGTAATTTCCCTTGATGTCCTACAAGAACATCACTTCTCTTCCTCAAGGAAAGTTGCATTCCATTATTTTGGCAAAGGCCAAGTATCCATTCAGAAGGCTCTCAGTGGAACAGAGAATGGCAAGTGTTGGGGCAACACACCTTGGAGGAGAGAGAAGTGTTGGAAGGAAGAGCAGATCCAAACCCAACCAGTCCAAGGCCCTCGTATGTCCAGATACACAGGGGAAAGACTGCAAAGATTCTTTTGCTGTAAGGTCAGTATTTAAAGCATAGCAATATATGTTTTATAATTGCAGTCACATCAATGATGATGATTTTCCTTCACTGTAGTTAAGGTACCTTTCTTTGTACACTAGCGTACGGGTCCCCAGCCTCCAGGGTCTAAAGCTTGATGATCTGAGGTGGAGCTGATGCAATAATAATAGAAATAAAGTGCACAATAAATGTAATAATTCTAGAATCATCCCCAAACCATCCCTGCCCCTCACTGGTTGATGGGTGGAAAAATGATCTTTCATGAAACTGGCCCCTGGTACCAAAAAAGTTGGGGACCCCTGCACTAACAGAGTTCTTGGAGCTGGGGTTCTTAACTCTTTCATCATGATGGCTGAATCAGAGAGAGTGAGGATGCTGCCAAGGATAAATGAGAATCACAGGAAGGGGTCTACAGCCCCTCGGGTCCACAAGACCACCCACCACCAGCATCCGCCTCTCACTGGTACCCAAGAGCCTGTGGGCAGAGGACACCCAATGTTTTAGATGTCTCCAGGCCAACTTAGGCTAGATGGTATCACCCCTTGGAGCCTAGCATAAGATTTATATTTCCTGTTGAGAGCCGTCTGTGATAATTTAGAGTCTGACATTGGTGAGAAATCTAATTGGCTTCTGCTGGAGTTGGGCTCAGTGGAGAAGGACTCCCGGAGATGCTGGAGCTGGATGTTTTTCTTTCAGGAGATCTTCATTTCATGTTATTTGAGAAAAAAATTTATTGATTTAAAATTAGGGCAGTTTAATTTGGTGGCATGATTCTTTATGTCTCAATTATATATTCATGTCTTTGTGGTAAACTCAGCTGGTGGGGGGATTAAGAATTCAAAATAGAGGATTTTCACTTGGCAAATAGTGTTTTCTACTCTGATTAATTGGGAGTCTGCACAGTGAACCCGGTGTTGGCTCCGTCGGGGATGGAATGGCTTAGCTGAAAGAAGTAAATTTCAGGATTTAGGAGTCTGGATTCTAGTCTGAATCTTGACATAAGTACCTGGAAAAATGACTTACTTCTTTCATCTATTTCAGATTAGACACACTTTATAGAAATGTCTTGATGTATCACCCAGTCTTAATTTGGAGAAAGGTACGGGAGACAAGGAAGCTGAACATCGCTAGATAATAACATCCTCCGTGTGTGTAGTCGTTTATCAGCCATAAAGGCTTCCAGGCTCTTCCTTCCCTTTGTCTTGTTTTGCTCTTTTAGACAGTGCTGGCTCTCTGTACCAAGAATGCATACGTGCCCTCTTGCAGATTTGGGTCCTCGTTCTTGGAGGTCATCTGAGGTGCACCCCCCTGTCCCCATCCTGGTCCCCACACGGCACTCTGTGTGCCTGGTTTTCTGACCTCTGACTTGCTGATCTCCCCCGCTCTCCTGCCATCATCCCCTTCTCTCACAATTCCTGGGCCTGGTTTGTGGGGGTCCTAGAGTACCACCGTGCCTGGACATCAACAGGGGGCACTTGTGCTCACGCTGCTCCTCCCTCTAAGCACCCAAGCTGGCCATGACTTTTCTCACTGCTTTGAGATAAGGGATCAGAAAATCTCACTGTTCTTTTCCCCTTTCACTTGTGCATAAACTACCACTATCGAGTACTGATATACAGTTTGGAATAGATACAAAGATGAATGAGACCGGTCCCTGTGATCAGGAGGTATAATGGGGTTGGAACAGCAACTGGGGTTTAGAAAGGAAGCTGTTGGGACAGAGCCATTCACGAGGATCTGAGGACTAAGACAGAGATGCTCTTGTGAGCTGGGGAGCCAGCCTAGGTTCCAGGAAGGCCAATGGTCTGACATTTTAGCTGTCGGCTGTTAAAATGACAATAAAACAGCTCGTCTGCCCACACATTCTCTGCTCTCCATCACCCACCATTTCTCCACTTGAAGCCCAAGTGCCCTTCTCAAGCCTGTATTTGATGGTACCTCAAGGCAATGGCACCCCACTCCAGTACTCTTGCCTGGAAAATCCCATGGATGGAGGAGCCTGGTAGGCTGTAGTCCGTGGGGTCGCTAAGAGTCGGACACGACTGAGCAACTTCACTTTCACTTTTCACTTTCATGCATTGGAGAAGGAAATGGCAACCCACTCCAGTGTTCTTGCCTGGAGAATCCCAGGGACAGAGGAGCCTGGTGGGCTGCCGTCTATGGGGTCACACAGAGTCAGACACGACTGGAGCGACTTAGCAGCGGCAGAAACAAGGACTTTGGGGCTTCCTAAGTGGTACCAGTGGCAAAGAATCCCCTGCCAATGCAGAAGACATAGAGACATGGTTTAGATTCCTGGGTCAGGAACATCTGCTGGAGAAGGAAATGTCAACCCACTTCAGTGTTCTTGCCTGGAGAATCCCATGGACAGAGGGGCCTGGTGGGCTATAGGCCATGGGGTTGCAAAGAGTCAGACACGACTGGACATCTGAGTGTATCATGAATCCGAATGCCATGTCCTGAGGGAGCTTTCTCAAGCCCCCTGTCTTAGGTTAGCCCCTACCCTTCCTCCCCCTGGAGGTAGAATCATGAAACTCTGTGTTTCTCGCTGCAGTTGGAATTCGCCGTTAGTTCTGTGATTAGCTGAATTATGTATGTTTTCCAAGAAGCCTGTCTGCTTTTGCATTCT
>SJYC01055484.1:0-43215 GCA_006408675.1 Madoqua kirkii | reverse complement strand
CCCCCTGTCTTAGGTTAGCCCTACCCTTCCTCCCCCTGGAGGTAGAATCATGAAACTCTGTGTTTCTCGCTGCAGTTGGAATTCGCCGTTAGTTCTGTGATTAGCTGAATTATGTATGTTTTCCAAGAAGCCTGTCTGCTTTTGCATTCTGTCCCCAGGGCTTGGAACTTAATAGGGGCTCCCAGGCTCTTTGTTGGATAATGAATGGACCCATAAAGCTTCTTTTTTAAATCGTTAAGCAAATTGATTTGTTGTATGTTGAGACTGTCTGCGACCAGTTAAATAATCCCTACCCCAAAATATCAGTTCCTAATTTTTGGAGCATTGAGTGTTACCTTATATGATGGTATCTTTGTAGTTTAAGTGATTAAGGTTTGGCATGGAGAGATTAGCCTGGATTAACCAGGTGGACACTGAATGTAATCACATGTATCCTTAGAAGAGGGAGTCAGGAGACTGTACACAGACACATAGAGGAGGAAAGCCATGTGAAGATGGAGTAGGGACTCAAGGTTGTTGTCCTTGGTAACTAGGGTACTGTGGCCATGAACCAGGGTATGTCAGCAGCCCCCAGACGCTGGAAGAGACCAGGGACAGATCCTCCCCCTAGAGCAGCCAGAAGCCATGTGGCCCGGGAGGGATCTTGGTTTCAGCCCAGTGAGACTCACTTTGGCCTTCTGGTCTCCAGGACTGTGGGGGAATACATCTCTGTTGTTGTAAGCCACTGAGTGTTTGGTAACCTGTTAACAACAGCCACAGGAAGCTAATACACTAGACTTTAACACTTCGAGTTCCCGGTGGTTAAGAGTCAGCAAAGTTTGATATTTAGATCTGCCAGAAGTGCAAGTTTGGCCAATGGAAGAGTTGAAGAAAGGGCTATCTTTGGGGCAGGCTGTTTCCATTATTTATTTTTTAAAGTAAGGAGCTCTTTGGTGATCCACCTTTGTAATATAGACATATGTACCATATCAACTCCTTGTCCATGGGGGTGCCTGCAGGAGGTGACAGAGTAATCCAGATGCCAAAATGAAAACTATGCTCTGTGAACATAACTGCCCCACAAGGTGCTGGGGCGGGGGAAACACATGTGGGTCTAGTGGGAGGAGGCCGGTGACATTGCCCAGCCCTGGGCTCTGAGATGTGGTTTGGGAATGTGGGGTTGGAGTTGAGATAAAGTTGCTCAGTGTTCTCTCATTAACTGGCTGGGATTGGGGTGGGGGTGGTTGTTACCTTTTGGACTTGATCTCTGTCTCACGGCCACCTTAAACTGAAAAGGTACAATCTTGCATTCTAGCCGTCTTTGCAGATGGGCCCTCACCCCAACTCCAAGCTTCTTTCTTCTGTGTCTCCCCATGTGTGGCCTTGAGCACGTGTGAGTTGTTGATGACGCCCTGGGTTGGCCACCGTGAGGCCCTGTTTGGAAGATGGGCGGGGTTGATGTAGAGGTTAAATGCGCACTGTCTCTGGGACGGTCGTTCCCTCCCTCTGCCATCTCCCGGCTGTCTCTCCGAGACTGTTTTCATTTGATCTTGCCAGCAGTTTCTTTTCTGTTGCCGCCTACACTTTCTGTGGTCTTCTGCCTCTTGCAGTTCTTCATCCTTTTTCCTTTCTTTCCAACCTTGCTCAGGTTTGCTCTCCTTGTCGCTCTGTTTCCTGATCACCACCTTGAACTTGGGGCTGCAGTGTCTTCACTTTGGCCTCCTGGTCTCTGTCCTGTGCCGTCTTGTGCTCATGGGCTCTTTGCTCTCATATTTGTCTGGATCCCCTCTCCTTGCTATGTTTCTTTTCTGTCTCTCTCCCTTCTGCCCTGCTTCCTTGGCCCCTTTTTGTCTGGCATCCCTCGGTGCTATCCATGGTCTCTTCCCTCCTGTCCACAGCCCCATGCTCCCCAGCCTGCCCCCTGCCCCGCAGTCTCTGCCCTCCAGCCTGTCCACTAGGACACTTTCTCCCGTGATCGGCATCTGTGATTTCCTTCCAGAACCAAGAGCTCACATGGCTGTGATGCAGAGAATAAGTAATCAAGTGTGCTTTTTATTTCTTTATTTTCATTTCACCTAATAAGCACATCTTGAAATAGAACTGTGTGTCACTCACACTATATCACTCCCCCTGGGGAGTCCTCATTCATTCTCACTTGGAATTCTCTCCCTGCGCAGCCCAGGGAGGGAAGATGGTACACTGAAGGTTTCTTTGTTGGCTTCAAACATGGTGTGTCTGTGTCCTTTATCCCTAATGCTATTGTATGTGTTGGGGAAGGGGTGCATCTGCTTATGAGCCAGAAGGAACTCACAATTGATTGTGATATAATGGACTTATGTTAAGCCAGATTGAATGTGAAGAACCATAGCGGGAAGGAGGGCTGCACCCTGGGGCTGGGGTCTCTGGGGTGACTTTGGAAGAAGGACCGTTCTGAAAGACTGTTCTTAACTCCACTTGCCTTTCCACTGATCCACTCAAGAGAGTGGAGAGTGAAATTACCAGTTGTCTGAAACATCATGGCTACTCCACTGGCCACCCAGACCCTTCTCCGCAGAGAGGCTCTGCCTGTCATGAGGCTGGGCCTGGCCACACGCAAGAGCCGCAGGACAGAGGAACGTCCTGGAGCGGGACGGTAGGCGCAGGGCAAGCATCTGAGCTGAGTCCCAAGGTCTTCCCGGCCCCCAGTATGGCCAGAGGCTCTAGACTGGGGTGCCTTACTGGAGTACAGTGTGCCTACAGCTGGGCTGGTCTTAGGAGGTGGTAAACATAGCTTCTCATCTCATCTCACTATAGAGGCAACTGTAGAGGAACTGTAGAGGAAAACAGAGAGCTCAAGCTTTCATCATGCAGTGATCATGATACTTACAGGTGTTCCTTACTGAACGCTTACTATGTGGCAGCCAGGAAGTGGGTAAAGCACTTTACATATATCATTTCATTTAATGCTCAAAACAACCTTGTGCAACTGGTGAGGAAGCAGAAGTTTTCTCGCCTGGGTCCAAGGTCCCCCACACTGGGAAACAGCAGAGCCAGCTCTGAGCTCTGGCATCCTCACCACTACACACCTGACCACAGGCATTGCCCTCCCCATCATGAGCAAAGACTCAGGTTGATCTGACTCAGAGGAAGGGCTGCCAGGTGGGAATGTGCCCTATGAGCGTGGACCATGATCTCAGACCATTTCAGAGCTGGAAACACCTTGAAGGCCACCTAGCCACTGATCCTCCATGCTGTTTTTACTTAAAGCATTATCCAACACCAGTCTTGAAGATCTCCTCCCTGACCAGGGTTTCTGACTCAGTTTACTGGAGATACAGTCATGGCATACTTATATCTTTAAACACCCTGGGTCCTTACATATTTCACCTACATTGAGAACCACTGTTCTAATAGTACAAATTGTTCTTGTCATTCAGCCACTCAGTCGTGCCCAACTCTTTGTGACCCCATGGATTGCAGCACACCAGGCTTCCCTGTTCTTCACTATCTCCCAGAGTTTGCTAAAACTCATGTCCATGAGTTGGTGATGCCATCCAACCATCTCATCCTCTGATACCTCCTTCTCTTCCTGCCCTCAATTTTTTCCCTCCTCAGGGTATTTTCCAAAGAGTCAGCTCTTTCCATCGGGTGTCTAAAGTATTGGAGCTTCAGCATCAGTCCTTCCAATGAATATGTAGGGTTAATTTCCTTTAGGATTGACTGGTTTGATCTCCTGCAGTTCAAGAGACTCTCAAGAGTCTTCTCCAACACCACAGTTCAAAAGCATCAATTCTTCAGCACTCAGCCTTCTTTATGGTTCAACTCTCACATTCATACATGACTACTGGGAAAACCATAGCTTTGACTTTGCAGACCTTTGTCAGCCAGGTGATGCCTCTGCTTTTTAACATGCTGTCTAATTTTGTTTTCTTTCTTATAGAACCCCTAATTTAGTCCCCTGATCCTCCTGTAGGTGCCCCTGGTTCATATCGGCCTATCTTTACTGTCACTGTCTTGGTTCAGGATTGTATCTCATTTTACCTAATCGGTTACCTAATGGGTGGACAATATGTGTCCTCCGCTCTGCATCCTCTGTCCAGTAGTCACAGTGGCAATCTCCTAGGAAGTAGCATGCATGCATGTTCAGTCATGTAGACTCCTTGCAACCCCGTGGATGATAGCCTGCTAGGCTCCCCTGTCCATGGGATTCTCTAGGCAAGAATACTGGAGTGGGTTGACATTTCCTCCTCCAGGGGATCTTCCCAACCCAGGGAAATGAACCCATGCCTCCTGCATTACAGAGGCCTCTTCTGTAATGAACCCAGGCCTCCTCTCTACCACTGAGCCACCTGGGAAGCCCACAAGTGATAATAATAGAAAACATTTATTGGGTTTTTACTAGATCATGGGTACCAGGCTTAGTACTTAACAAAATGTCATTAAATCTCACTGCAGGTACTTCCCTGGTGGTTCAGCAATTAACACTCCTGGCTTTCATTGCAGGGGGTACAGGTTTGATCTCTGGTAAGGGAACTAAGATCCCCTATGCTACATAGAATGGCATCTATCTATCTATCTATCTATCTATCTATCTATCTATTATCTATCTCACAACAATCCTAGGCGGTAGGTAAGAATATGGTACCTACACTTTGCAGATGAGGACACTGAAGCTTAAAGGGGTTAAAATCTTTGCTAGAGATCCTAAAGCTTCCACATGGAAGACACGGCTTGAACCCTTACCTGCTGTTGAAAGGGTGGTGGCCCGGGGTGGTTTACCCCCTTATTGGCAGGCTGAACTTTTGAGATACTTTCTCAAAATCATCCTCTTGCTAAATGCTGCTACCTGCAGAGAAGAGTCCTTTTTTCTTTTATTTTTGGGAGTTTCCCTCTTTTCTCTATAATGTTGATTTCATTGAATTTTCATAATATTTCATGCTTTAATTTAATTTATTTAGTGCTGTTGTACAGTGCCCTGGGCATCTCAGGAGAAGCGAGAATTTTATAAATAAAATTATTATTATAGCTGCTCTGGTAGCAGCCCCTGAGCTAGTTGGTTGATGTATTGATTACTCCCTGTGTTGAAAACTTTCCCCTAAAGCCCTTTATGGCCCAGGTCCTCCCTGTCTTTTGCTGCTCTCTCCTGTTTGTTGTAATCTAGACCAAGTTGTGTAGATTTTCTTCTAGAGCTCCCTGCCAAGGTTGATCAGAGAACCCCTCAGCCAGTGTTCCCTGTAATGTATTCTGGAGAGCATGACCTAGTTTTTTTTTTTTTTTTTTTTTAACCTTTTTGACGCACTGAAGTACCAAGTCCCATTTGTTAGACCTATAATATCAATTTTGCAGTGATTCAAGCCTCTTGGCCCACCATGCTAAATAAGACCTTGTTAGTTATTGGACTGCAGCAGGAATCTCTTCCAGGATACTCTCAGGCGAGATAGGAATTAATCATGACACTAATTTGGAACCCAGAATTTCAGAACTCTAAATTTGAAGAGATAAGCAAATATAATATGTGTCAGTCTCAAAAGGAAGAGAATCCCAAACCAGAGGAAGAAGGTGAGAGTCTGTGTTATTGGCCATCATTTTTAGCATTAAGATTTCTTTCTGGAATTGCCTGCTGCCTCACAGTCTCAGGCCTTTATCAGGAAGACACGTGGGAGGACCATTGTCTTATATTTATAGGATACCTGTGACATGATGAGGAATTCACAGGATAAACTCATGGCTGTGCTGAGGTTTCTCCCTGGACATCTCTCAAACTACACCAATGGATTAGTCCTTTCCTCTCTCAACTCCTTACATGCCATGTTCCTTTCCCCATTATTTTCAATGCATTTTGCTCATTTATTCATTCAATAAAAGTTTGTCACTGGGAACTTCCCTGGTGGTTCAGTAGTTAGGAGCCTATCATCAAATGCAGGGGAAAGAGTTTGATCCCTGGCCGGGGATCTAAGATCCCACCTGCTGAACGGAAGCTAAGCCCACGTATCCCAACTAAGATCCCACCTGCTGAATGGAAGCTAAGCCCATGTGTCCCAACTAAGATCTGACACAGCCAAACATCATTCATTCATTAATTCAAAAGAAAAAAAAATTCTTAAAAAACTTCACCGAGCAAAATTCGACAAACAGGAGAGAGCGGCAAAAGACAGGGAGAACTGGGGCCTCAAAGGGCTTTAGGTGAAAGTACGTCCCGCCTCTGTGGCCAGTGAGTATTAAGACAAGGATGAGCAAGATCAACCTCGGTAGTCATTTCTCTGGTTTTTGGTTCCCACCTCCTTTCCTCCTTTCATCTTGACTTGTCTCCATCTCAAGCCAATATTTTCCTCCTAATTTACAGTTGCCTCTAGGATTTCTGAAGAAGTTTCCTAATTAACCAAGAGCAATACACTGCACTGTCTCTACTGTTTTTAGCGAATGAACAGGAGTAGCCAATCTGTCCATTGCAAATGAGTTCATTCCTATTCCGGCAGCGGCTGGCACGCACCTTGCCTGAGGCTTCTGATGTTATGAGCAACATATTGGCTTTCGATGTCTGTACTTCTTCCCAGCTACACTGGGAGCCCTGGATGAATGGAAGACACAGTAACTCGAAAGAATTTATTGCATTACACATGGCAGCCATGCATGGTTTCAGTAGCAGGCGACACGGTGGGTTTGTTCAGGGTGGATGTGTACCGCCTTCTCTCCTCACCACACAAAGGTTGTTGGCTATCTAACAGCTATATTTCCTTCTAGCCCAATAAGAATATGAAACGAGCTATGACCCAGATATCTAGGTCCATGTGACATAGACAGGATGAAGCCTGTTTCTCCCCCAAAGGGAGAGAAACATTTGCTACAAAAGGCAGCCTAGAGACCTGTCAAGTTCGGTTAAGCTTTCCTATGGCTCAGAAATGCCTCCCAGTCCTTAGTAAGCAGAGAGTACCCAAGAAACTTTGCATTTCTCAGCCCAGTCTTCTCAAGATGCAGGAATCACTCAATGGCACTTTGTAGCCTACTAAGTGCAAGGCACTGGTTCACAACACTGCTTGTGCTGAGCAAGGACATACTACCCCATTCTTCATGGTACCATGAATTTGGCTGGAGTGATTTGTCTTTTGTCCCTTCTCTGGAGTTCATCTAAAGAGGTACAAATCTCCCATTTCTCCAAATAGACTGAGTTTAGGAGGCCTTCTTGCCTGGGTCTGGAGAGTCCTAGGCTGGTGTCTGTCCCTGCTCCGTTGAGTGTCTCATGTCATTCTCATTGTCATTCTCTGCTACTCCTTTAATGAAAATAGCCAACTCGCTCAGAGACAACAGAATAGGGATCAATGGGACCTGCGATTGTCTGCATGCCAGACTCTCTTGTCAACCTCGTCTCCGATTCATTCTGCCAACCCAACCTCCTTTGGGACTGAGACGTCTGAAAACAGCGCAGCAGCCTCATCTCCCGGGCAGTGTTTTTCTCCATCATTTGCTTTATTAAATATTGATTTTCTGTTGCATTATTAAACCTTAAGTCTAGAGCATAAATTCTGGGCTGATACTTTAATCTGGCACTCCTCTCTCTCTCTCTCTCTCTCTCTCTCTCTCTCTCTTCTTTTTTTTTTTTTTGGTTTTTGGGACTGATTTTCAGGCCACATCTCCTGGGGAATCTTTAAGTCAACCCAAGGCCTGCGAGAAATCTGCCTGAAAAAAGGGGGAAGAGCCCAGGCTTGAGAGTAGCCCACCTCCTGGGGCAGGACAAAAAAGACTGAGCTTATGTAAGGCAGAGCCTCACTTGGTGCAGACTCAGAAGCCTTGCCCTGCTGGGATGCACGTGCTTGTACCAGGAAGGCCTTTTGGAGTCACACCACCAGAACCAAGGAGCAGGCAAATGGTGTACTGAGCTGATTTTAGAATCAGACATCACAGATGTCTCCTCAGACATTATCTGATCCATTATCCATCTACCTCCTTTTGTTTTAGTATCTATTACTCCTAGGATTTGAGTCATCAGTTCTAATCACACAGTCTTTTGGCTTTTCACTGATTTTGAACCTCTGGCTCATTCTTATTTCATCTTCCTCTTTCTTCTTCCTGAGGGCCAGTGGCTGAGTGGTCAACGACATCAGTCTGTTGTAGGATGGGGCCATCATACATGTTATAGAACTCTTTCTGAGGGATGTAGACATCTCCAGACAGCAGTGTTAGCTAGGGCCATCTCCAAGTTCAGGTTCCCATCCTAAGAATAGCCTCCTGGGACTGCCATTGGCCGGGGCCTGGAGATTAAAAGCAGGAGGAGCACCTTGCCTTTGTCTTCAGCCCTGACAAACAAATGCGAGAAAAATTAGGAGTAAATATCGATGGAGTCTCCCTGGCAGGAATAGATCATGGCAGTGTCTCTCTGGAGGTTTGCAGAGAGCTGTGACCATCTCCTGCCCAGACTTCAGCTCATCCCGTCTCTTTCTCTGTTGTTGTTAAGTCCCTAAGTCATCTCTTTTGCAACCCCATGGGCTGCAGCATGCCAGGCTTCCTCGTCCTTCACCATCTCCCAGAGCTTGCTGAAACTTCTGTCCATGAGTCAGTGATGCCATCCAACCATCTCATCCTCTGTCATCCCCTTCTCTTCCTGCCCTCAGTCTTTCTCAGCATCAGGGTCTTTTCCAATGAGTCAGCTCTTCGCATCAGGTATCCAAAGTATTAGAGCTTCAGCTTCAGCATCAGTCCTTCCAATGAATATTCAGGATTGATTTCCTAAAAACTGTGCCTCCCTTGTTTTTTCTCCTCAAATTGCATAGAGTAAGTTGATTTCTTTACAATAATGAAAAATGTTTGACTTTGAATCAAGAGATATAAAATTTGAGTCTTAACTACTGTGTAAATTTCTGCAAGTTATAGATCAATGTGGCTGAATATTAGCAGTTGTATGTTTCAGTCGAACACTTAATCTCTCTGAGTTCCGAATTTCTCATTTATAATGGCCTGAGTACAACCACTCATCAGTTTATTGTGATGTGGATAATACGAGGAAGCACTGAATTTTTTTAATAATTCAGTTGACAAATATTAAAAATATTTGTGTTTTGAGGCACTATGTTGAGTGCTAGGAGTAGGGGAGTCAGCCATATGTGGTCTTGACCTCATGCTGGAAATGACAATATTTGGCAATGCCTGTTGTGTTCTTTAAGTGTCCTCTTCTCCCCTAATCAGATTGTTCAAGCATTGCATGAGTCTCTCCTTGTACTGACCTCATTATATCCTAATTATCTATTCACCCAAAAATGTAGCTCTTTGGGGCTCAAGAGTCATTTGCCAAAATGTCACATATTGTCCTCAGTAAATGTGGCTTGTTGAATGAATCTCTAATTCCTCATCATTCATTCTGTGATAGATTCTAGTGTCTGTAGGAATCCCCTCGTGATGCAGTGGTAAAGAATCTGCCTGCCAGTGCTGGAGACACAAGAGACCAGGGTTTGATCTCTGAGTCAGGAAGATCCCCTGGAGAAGGAAATGGCAGCCTACCTTAATATTCTTGCCTGGGACATGCCTTGGACAGAGGAACCTGGTGGGCTACAGTCCATAGAGTCACAAGGAGTCGGACACGACTGAAGTAACTTAGCATCCAGCACGTGCACATGTGTCTAGTCAGGGTTCTGCTGTTGCAGTATTGATATGCATAAAGTGTTAGTAGTTGGCAGCTTTCATAAAGAGATGCTTTGTAATGTCTGCATGTCAAAAACCAAGGGTGGGGACTTCCCTGGTAGTCCAGTGGCTAAGGCTCTGTGTTCCCAATGCAGGGGCCCCGGTTCCATCCCTGATCAGGGAACTAGATCCCACATTGAGTTCGCATGCCGCAGCTGAAGATCCCACATGCCACCGCTAAGACCTGGCACAGCCAAATAAATAAATAAACATTAGAAAGAAAACATGGGCGCCTTGCATGAATTGTGTCTGCTTACTCCTGGTTCTTTTCATTTGTTTGACTCCCTTTCTGAGCACGTGCTGAGACACAGTCAGCAAGTGTGTTCAGAGAGCACAAGGCTTCTGCACTCAAAACGACTTGGGGAAATTCATTCAGTGACTAGAAATCATCCTAAGTTGGTGATACAAAAATGATTTGGCCTTATAGAGGAACGAGACCATTAAAATCTACTTAAATGCCAATAATGCATGGAGTCACAAAGAGTAGGACACAACTTAGCGATTGAACAACAGCCACAGTATTGGAGACTTCAGTCAGTTCCCAAGTCTCCACAGCACGCACAAGATGTGCGTTCCCCACTTGTGCATCACAGAAGGCTCCAGGTCACATAGGAATATTGCAAATGGGTTGGGGGCCCAAGGGCTTTGGGCTATTTATGCCTCAAATTATTTTGATTTATCCATTCAATGCTGTCAGAGACTCAGGAGCTGATCATTGTGCTGGGAATAGCACAACTTCTGCCCTTTGTTTCGATCTCTTCGGCCGTGTTTGATTGGCGAATTTGATTGCTGGCCGCAGAAAATTGCATTTGTGTCAAGAGCATTCTGAAGAGATCAATGTAGGAGGAAACCAGGCAAGATCAATTGTAATACCAAAGGACTAGTATAAAAAGGCATGCAACTCACGTGCATCCTGTAGCTCTCTGTGTCTAAACATCTGCCAGGTCCTCTAGAGGAGAGGGGCATAACTCCATGTCCGTGCACCTGACCTTACATAGAACATATGCAAAGAGTGAGACAACCTATAGTCCTACAAAGAATTATGATAATTGCTCCACGTGTTTTCCAGCTACTCTGTCATCTCCTATAGGCCCATTTTTAGTTGAGTCTTCACTAGAAGTATATGAAAGTGAAAGATGCTCAGTTGTGTCTGATCCTTTTGCCCCCACAGACTATAGTCCTCCAGGCTCCTCTGTCCATGGAATCCTCCAGGCAAGAATACTGAAGTGGGTTGCCATTCCCTTTTCCATAGGATCTTCCCGATGTAGGGATCGAACCCAGGTCTCCCACATTACTGGCAGATTCTTCACCATCTGAGCCACCAGGAAAGCCTCTGCAATAGAAGCTTTGATTGAAATCTCTCTCTCATTGCCATTTTATGACCAAGGAATCAGAACTCTAGAGGTTAAGGAATTTGGTTTATGACTGTTCATGTGTGCCCAGGAGTTGGGGATGGGCATGTCTGTCTGACTGCTCCAAATCCTATCCTTTTAAATATCTTCATGTGTTTTTGTTGTGTTTTGAAACCATGGCATTTCACACCAGTGAGAACCTGCGCTGTGCTTGCTGCTCCTACCCGTGCTGTTTTAGTGATTCCACCGGACGTTTGTAGTCCTTGTCTCCACGAGAGGACTCAGGCAACCTTGGAGGAGGTTTCTCAAATTCTTACTGCTGCTGCTACTGCTAAGTCGCTTCAGTCGTGTCCAACTCTGTGCGACCCCATGGATGGCAGCCCACCAGGCTCCCCCGTCCCTGGGATTCTCCAGGCAAGAACACTGGAGTGGGTTGCCATTTCCTTGAGACGTGTGTAATAGTTGTATGCATGTGACTTTATAAAGCGGTTTCCATGCCTACTACTACCAGCAGCTTATGAAGTAGGGCAAGTGTTATCAATTCCATTTTCTAAGTGCTGACTAAAAAAATGCACAGTGGAGAATTTTGAGTTAAGTTTTATTGGGGGCAAAATGAGGACTATAGCTTAGGAGGCAGCATTTCAGACAGCTCTGGGAAATTGAAACTGCTCCAAAGAGGTAAGAGGGAGAGTTGGCATATGTGATTTTGGTGAAAGGGGAATGTGTGTAATCAAGCATGTGTTTTTTACAGAAGCTTTTTTCTGGTCATGAGGCACACTCATCACTATATAGGATTTTAATGCTTTTCTAGATATGAAGAGACATCAGAATTGGGCTCCTGAAAATATTTTACTATCTGAAGTCCTGTTCTACCAGCTCTTCCCTAAGCCCAGAGTGCCTCATTTCTGCTCTCCACTCTGAGCTCCTTCCAGGGGTTGTTCAAAGTCAGCAACTGCTGCAGCACCTGATTTAATCCTTGTAGAGGTAGATGGTGAGCACTCATGGCAAGCACCAATTTGTAGGTGACATAAGTGAAGAAAGTGAGTCTCAGTGAATGTGACTGGTGCCCGGAAACTAAAGAGAGAAGCCCTCTGGCTACAGAGCTGCTGATCTTTCCACTCCCTACCCTTCTCTAAGGTAACACATTTACTTTAACAGTAGCACAGCTTAAATGGGATGAGCCTTTTTCTTAAATGTTGGACTGTCTCCATTCCTTCTCTCTTAAAAACATGAAACAGCAACAACAGTCACCAAAACATTCCAGAATGCTTTGGTCAAAGAGTGTGTCTTGTACGATGATGGCTTATACACGGGTTGGCCCTACCTACATTTGACCCTGCATGCATGCGTGCCAAGTCTCTTCAGTCATCTCCGACTCTGTGAACCTATATATTGTGGCCTCGCCAGGCTTCTCTGCCCATGGGGTTCTTCAGGCAAGAATACTGGACTGGATTGTTGTGCCCTCCCCCAGGGGATCTTCCCAACGAACCCAGAGATTGAAGCTGAGTTTCTTATGTCTCCTCTATTGGCAAGTGGGTTCTTTACTATTAGCACCACCTGAGAAGCCCACATTTGACCCTACCTAGCTCTTAATACTCCAGTACTCTTGCCTGGAAAATCCCATGCATGGAGGAGCTTGGTAGGCTGCAGTCCATGGGGTCACTAAGAATTAGACACGACTGAACAACTTCACTTTCACTTTTCACTTTCATGCATTGGAGAAGGAAATGGAAACCTACTCCAGTGTTCTTACCTGGAGAATCCCAGGGATGGAAGAGACTGGTGGGCTGCTGTCTATGGGGTCGCACAAAGTTGGACACAGAGCAACAGCTCTTTATAGATTGCCTTGAACAGAGAGAGAGGTGAGATAGAGGCTTCCACTGGCTACTAGACTACCAGCTCCTTGATTCAGATACCTAAGGGTTTAGTCTCATCATGCTTTATTGCCAAAAAATGTTTATTTATGGCCTCCTGCTTTCTAGACCCTCAGCTGGGCACTGAACAGATGGCTGACCTTGAGTAAGTCATTGAACTTCTCTGGGCTTTGATCTTGTGGTCTGTTAAATAAAGGTAATAGTAGTCCATTCCCTAAGTTAAATAGAATAAAGTTGCATCATGGATGTGAACTGATGATGCAAAGTAGTCAATCCTGTACTTACATATTACATTGAGCTCTCAGAAATGTTTGGAGGTGGGTTGGCAAATGAAGAATGTGCTTTTCTACTCCCCCCAAGTGGTAATGGAAAACAATGCTGGAAAAGTGACATCATGAACTCAGGTGTGCTGGATGAAGGCTGAGCAGGATGGTGGTCGCTGTGTCCCTCTTTTCCCCTCTGGGTGGAAGGGGCCGCCTTGGCAGGATTTATCCACTCATCTGTGCTTTTGAAACTGCTTGCTCAGAACGGTGTGATCTCTATGGCATTTTCTCCTTTCTCTTTCTGACAGTGACTCTTTGAAATATTATTTTTGCTTCCTCGATGGCAGGGCTATATAACTGATGGCCTGTCTGGGTTGCTGGAGCCCCGCGTTTAAACCATGCTCGCCTTGGCTCCTCCGCCTGTGAGTTCATTACTTTTTGAAAAGCCTCACGTCTGCTTGTGTTCAGATGATTGTTACTCTGGAGAGGGAGGTGACTGTCAGGCAGGAGGAGGAACATGGAGCGGAATTCACGATAATCAAATCGTCTCTTGTCCTTAGATGGATATTTCTGGGTAACAGGACTTCACGTTTATCTGATGTGGCTGTTCTGAACTAGGGGACTAAGGACCTGCACTTTGCCCACAGCATGCCAGAGGGGCTCTGCCTCTTTCAGTCTTGGGATGTGGGAGGCTGAGCTTTGCAAATAAAGTGGGTAATGAAAGTGTCCAGCTCCGGTACTCGAGGATGATTTAGTGCAGAACATATACATGTAAGATTTTTAATTAAGGATGTGGGATACCCTTGGTTCTCAGTGATCGGGAAGGTGGAGGGCACATTTCCTCCTCCCCTCAGCCCAGGGTTTCCTCTCCTCTCTGCAGGGATTGCCGTGTCCCTCAGCTCTGCTCTTTCAGCCCACTGGTTCCCCTACATACATCCAGACCCTGCCTCACGCTGTCCTGCTTCATAAGCAATAGGGCCTCTGGTAAAGTCAATCAAGTTTGTAGAAATTTAGAATGTCCCACAACCTAGTCTTTATGGCAAATGAAGAGTAATGTCTTCAGTCTGCCAGAGACAGAGATTCAGAGACTGACTGTTGGGAGTGGTTGTGAGAGGTAGAACTGAGAACTTTTAATTCTCCAAAACTTCCGTCTCAGCCTGAAACAAACAAACAAGCCCATTCTCTAAGACTGAAATTAACTGCCTTCTTGGAGAATCCATCTTCTGAGAGTCCCCTTCTGCACCCATCCCATTTCAAGCAAGCAGCCGGGCTCTGACCTTCAACTTTCAAAGATATTTGTTCCTATTATGACTTCAGCATCCCTTACACTGTTCCAGGATTATTCATCTCATGGGTGCTTCCTTTGCCCTCATTTCACTCCTAACAGGAGCCAGGCGGGTTTCTTGTTTATTTCTGTATAATCACTTTTCAAGGTGGTCCTGACATATGCTTGACAATAAAGAAAAGTTTATTGTATGAATCCATGGAAAGACTTCATTGATCAAAGCACATTCACATCATCTCTGCAGTTATATGCCACTGTGTGCAGAAGCGAGTCTGTGTGCTGTGCAGAAGGCATGTTCATTCATCTGTCCTCAGGAAGCTCACATGGCTTCTCACCCAGGGAGAGAGGGAGCCAGGTTCTGCATCTTAGGTGGGCGTATTTGCACAAGAGTAGGGCTTCCTTGATGGCTCAGATGGTAAAAAATCTGTCTGCGTGCAGGAGACCCAGGTTCCATCTTTGGGTTGGGAAGACTCCATGGAGAAGGAAATGACAACCCACTCCAATATTCTTGCCTGAAGAATCCCATGGACAGAGGTGTCTGGTGGGCTGCAGTCCATGAAGTTGCAAAGAGCTGGACACAACTGGGCAAGTAACACACGCAGGTGATAGAAAGAAAGCATTTGTAAAAGATGGGTTTTGAGCATTTTGGTCAGTTATAGAGATAGAATCATCATCCTTCAAAGATAAAAAAGAACACACACATAGAAAAATTAGTTTCAGGAAGAGTTTTCATCTCTGTAGGAGATTAAGTGCTTTTAAGTTGAAGGCAGTTTCTTTCCCTTTTGTAAGATCATGAGTAGAAGACACTCATGTCTCATCATTTGAAGGGTGTACAACTAGATTATTTAAGTAACAAAAGATAACATGCATACAGTGATGTTTAACAAATAAATATTTGAAAGATTTTTCTCCATAAATGTCAAAAGACTTTCCAGATAGGACTCCAAGGGGTAGACTTCCTCACAGATTAGGCTTGGCATGTGGTATTATATCGATATACACCTTAGTATTCTGGGAGTGAGGAAGGATTTAGGCTCTCTGAATCCTAGTCAAGTATATGAGTCTAAAATATATTGTTTCCTTGTTGCTCAGCCTTCTCCTTGATGCATTCCTCACTAGATTGTGTGGGTTATAACAGCCTAACACTCAGAAAAGTGGAGATGATTATCAGAATTTGAAATGCTGTGACATTTTGCTGCCAAGAAGTAATTGATTTATTAGAGACTTTACAATACATGCACAATTCAGCTTAAGAGAGTCCTTTGAACTTGTTCAGTATCAAATCCTGTGGGAGACTAATTTCTTTCAGAACCAGGGAGAGAAACTCCCTTTCATTCTGACTCCACTGGCCTTGGAGAAGTAAATTCCCATCCAGTGGCCACCGTATGACTCAATTTCATAGCTTTAGCAATTCCAACTGGCGAGTACCAGAATGTTAATGCATTATTGTGACCTATGTTGCCACACAGTGGAGTGGGGGACAGGATAGGATGACTTATATTATTATCCTTACTATCACTTTGTTGCTAAACATAAGGATAATACCTTACAGCAAGTCAGATAAAATATAGAACATTTCAGGACATTTGAATTTTTCCTAACAAGCAACTTCTTAGTAATGCTGTACTTCAAAACTCTATGCAAGGAGCTATAATTGAGTTCAGTGGTTCCACACCTGAGCAATGAACCAAGCAGACTAACAAAATGCTGAGAGCTAATGAAAATCTTGTTGTTGAAAGCAGTGAAGCCCCAGTGGGCCATGGGGTAAAATACTGGGAAGATTAGTCTCTCTGCATTGATGGTTGTGAACTAATATACTTATCCTAACCAGCTAAACCTCTAGTCAGTTCCCAGTTGCTGTGGGCAACTGTTCAAAAACTTTTTAAAAATAGAGACACAGTCTTACTCTAAGATACTCTTTGCTTCTTTATTCAGTATTTACTGATTATTAATTTTCCAGAGCAACTTTATTACTTCTCATGCACATGACAGAATAAATGAAAACTAATAATTCAGAATCTTGGCTGAGTAACTCACATTAGACTGGAGTATAGAAGACATATCCATGTTGGCGGGGTAGTGGGATGAGTTGGGAGATTGGAACTGACATATATACGCTACTGATACCATGTATAAGATAGATAACTAATGAGAACCTATTTTATAGCACAGGGAGCTTCATTCAGTGCTCTATGGTAATCTAAATAGGAAGGAAATCAGAAAATAGGGAATACACATACTCATATAGCTAAATCACTTTCTTTATAGAAGAAACTAACATAACATTGTAAAGCAACTATACTCCAATTAAAATAAATACAATTCCTGGTTAGAGCATTAAAAAAGAACACATATCCATATTGATGCCGGAATTTAAAATATTTATAGAACATAAGATGATATCAGTTCAGTTCAGTTCAGTTGCTCAGTCACGTCCAACTCTGCATCCCCATGAATTGCAGCACACCAGGCCTCCCTGTCCATCACCAACTCCCAGAATTCACTCAGACTCACATCCATTGAGTCAATGATGCCATCCAGCCATCTCATCCTCTGTCATCCCCTTCTCCTTCTGCCCTCAATCCTTCCCAGCATCAGAGTCTTTTCCAATGAGTCAACTCTTCGCATGAGGTGGCCAAAGTACTAGAGTTTCAGCTTTAGCATCATTCCTTCCAAAGAAATCCCAGGGCTGATCTCCTTCAGAATGGACTGGTTGGATCTCCTTGCAGTCCAAGGGACTCTCAAGAGTTTTCTCCAACACCACAGTTCAAAAGCATCAGTTCTTCAGCGCTCAGCTTTCTTCACAGTCCAACTCTCACATCCATACATGACCACTGGAAAAACCATAGGCTTGACTAAATGGACCTTAGTGGGCAAAGTAATATCTCTGCTTTTGGATATGCTGTCTAGGTTGGTCGTAACTCTTCTTCCAAGGAGTAAGCGTCTTTTAATTTCATGGCTGCAGTCACCTAGGTCTCAGGTAAAATGCACTTCATGTCATCAGTAGGGAAGCCGTCTTCTTATAGCTAAGGAGATTTGGATCATCAGAACAGCGTCACTTGCCTGCAGTCTAAACGTGTGGATTATGCTTAGGACTTGTTTGGGGGGAAAAAAAAAACAACAACAAAGAGGGAAAACTTTAATATGATGTACATTGTCTGTTTTTATTATTATTATTATTATTATTATTATTATCTGGAAAAGCTGCAATGTGTTCTTCATACTTAACAAAGCATTCAGACAACTGAACATTATTCCCTTTTGCCCTTTATCCAAAAGAAATTTAAAGCTTATAATGAGAATGTATGCTGGCATTTATGATTGCCTTTTGAAGTATGTATTCTGCTTTCCTTGGACCTTACTCTGTGTGTTTACCTTGCTCTTTAATTTTGTGTGTTCATTGTAAGATGCCTCAAATTTATTGTAGAGAATGTGAAACATAAAGAATTATGAATAACTTGGTAAAGGTACATATATATATGTAATGTAGCATGTATAAACATATGTATAACACAAATTATGTATAACCTAATGTTGTTTTGATTATGCCCTGGGCCACTGATGACTCGTGCTTTTTATACATGTGGATCATTTGTTTATTTTAAAACTTCAGTGTGAAGGAGGATTCTCATCATTTGTCCATCAAGAAAACATGATGGGGAAGAAGGATATTCAAAATTGAATCAAAGTAATAAGAATTTCATTAGTGTAGATGTCGGCCATCTAAGAGAGGCAAGATTTTTATTGAGAACAGAAATGTTTCTTAAATATTATGGGAAAATTTGAGTTATTAGAATTTAACATTTAACTTGTCAGTTGGATTAATGGATTCAAAGCAAAGAAAAGCTTGGGTGTTTCAGTTATTCAATTCAAACAATTACATTAATTAAGGAAGCTGAATTCACTTTTTATTCCCGATTTTATTTATTTTGCCATTCATTTATTGAGTACCTGCCATGTTCCAGGAGCTATGTATTGTCTGAGTGTGATGAGAAAAAGAGAATTGCTTTTTTCATAGAGTTTTCAGGAGGCTCCACCCTTTGTTAACATCGAATGCAATTAATTATTGTAAGGTGCTGGAGAAACAGAAAAGAGGGTCAACACTGACCTGGTTCAAGGTGGAGGAGTCAGGGGAGGCATCTAGATTGGGTCTAGATGTAAAGGGCTGACTGCAGTTAGCTGTGTGAAGGCTGAGACTCTGCCAATCCGAGGAACCAGAATGGATGTACAAGAGAAAATTCTGGGGAGAGGCGACTGGCACAAAGATCCTAATACAATTTATTGATGTCAATGCTTGAAAGATTGGAGTGGGTAGGCAAAGACTGAGCCTATTTGACTGTGTGATGCCCATGGGTGTGTGTGAGAGAGAGTGCCTGATTGCTTGACTGGGTACCTCACAGTAAAGCATAAGCTTGCTGAAGCTACTCATGCCAGGCCTGAAGGTCCTTGCTTGATACACTTGGCTAAGGATTATACACACTGCTAACCTGAATGAAAAGGGAATACTTTAAAATATTATAAGCCAAGGAAATTAGCATTTCTGAAAAGATAAGAAAGTTATTTTGAAAGATGTTCTGGACAGAACTGGCATCCTCTGCTCTAGTCATTTCAGGGGACCAGTGAGGATGGCTTGAATTAAGGTAATTTGCTGCGATGATGGGGAAGGTAGTACAGACTTGAATGCTTTTTTTCACCAGTGAAGACCTGTGGGATTCAGTGACTCATATGGAGAGTAAGGAAACTGAAGAGAATGGGAAAAGTCCTTGATTGTGGAATAGTGCAGCAGAATGGCTTAGCACTGAGAGCTGACTGGCTATGTCAAAATCGGACTGTTTGACCATGGCATGTGTCTTAACCTCTCTGTGTCTCAATTTTTCACCTGAAAGCAGAAGTGGTAATAATAGAAATGTTATTTTGCATGCACTTTCAGAAAGTTATTGGAAAAGCTGATACTCTTCCTTAAATCTTCTTAAAGGCCCATGAATACCCATTTAAGAGCTTTTAGAATATATTATAAAAGGGAGACTGATTGGGTTTGGAGAGAAAGGTGATTCATTCAGTATGGAACTTCACATTCACTTTGTATCATGTATTCACAGTCTAATAAATTATTTCCTAACCTGTGAAGATGAAAGAGAATAAGAACATCCTTAAGGAGGATGAAATTATCCAGTAGATGTTGGAGATGATTAGCAAGGGCATTTGGGAGGCAGAGAGAAGTTGACAGTCATGTTAAGTCAAACATGGCTTTTAAAGAAGCTACTAAACAGTGATGGATTATTATTAAAGGCAGAGATTAGCCAAGAAGTGAAGCAGGCAACTTCAAAGGAACAAGAAAAATGGATGAAAATGTGTTTAAATCTTTAAAGAGAAAGGACAAATGATAGAAATTTTATATAACTGAACAGCTTCCCCTAAACAAGTAGCTCTGATCTGCCCTGGATTCCAGGAATGGAAGCTCTAGGTTTCCCAGGCCAGAGGAGGGAAAAAAATAATTTCCATAAAGTGTGTCCTGAGCAGCTGGACACAAACAGAAGACCTGAATTCCTAATTTCTTGTAAATCTGACACCTTTATCATCACCAAAGTAAGAGTTCACAGCACCACCTCCATCCCCTGTTCTCCTTTGTTCAGTCGCAAAGTCTTGTCTGACTCTTCAAGACCCCACGCACTGTAGCATGCCTGCCTTCCCTATCCTTAATGTCTCCGGGAGGTTTGCTCAAACTCATGTCCATTGAGTCAGTGATGCCATCCAACCATCTCATTCTCTGTCACCCCCTTCTCCTGCCCTCAATCTTTCTCAGCATCAGGGTCTTTTCCAATGACTCAGCTGTTCAGATCAGGTGGCCAAAGTATTGGAGTTTCAGCATCAACATCAGTCCTTCCAGGGAACATTCGGGGCTCATTTCCTTTCAAGTTGGCTACTGAATTGAATATGGCAAAGCTCTGTTATCAGATGTCTCTCCACCTTTTTCTGCTGCTACCAGTACTGGGTAAACATGGGCCCCTTTCCTGGAAAGAGTTTCAGAAAAAAAGAAAGAGAGGGAGAAGGGAGAAAGAAGAAGGAGCGGGAGAGGGAAGAAGTGATACATTTGGTCCTCCACCGTATGGATATGCTTTATCATCTGTTGCTATAAATTGAGACTACTTATTTTATTTGAGATCTCAAAGTAAGTTACTCAAAGTAAGGTAAACTCTTCCTCTAAGGACACCAGTAATTTCTTATCATCAGCTCCCAGGGCATCTTTTCAACATTCTTTCTGCTGAAATTGATGTCTTTGCCACTGCTCTTTTTTGATCTTTTTTTCTCATTTTTCATGAAACAACTCTCTCCTGACATTCACCCAGCTCTGACCCACTCCATCTAAGTCCCTTTTGTTTAATAACCTAAATCCTTCTCATAAATCAAAAATGCCGACTTTCCTCTGGGTTTCAACTTTGAGCTTCTTCCCTTCGTGTTTCCCCAGGTGATGCTATCAACCATGGCATGAGCTGGAGATCCTGACGTGGGCAGACATCAGAGTGTGCCCACCTCTAAATTCCCACATAATTACAAGCTGTCTAGTAAACATCTTAACCTGTATGTCTTGAAGACAACTTGGACTCAATATATTTCAAACTCTTCTTATTATCTTCTGTACCTAGCTGGGTTCTTGGTCTCAGTCAATAGAAATTGACTCAGTTTGACTTAACAGAAGAGAAATTGATTGCAACTATGTTGTAGAACTCAGGAAATTGACAGAGGGCTGATTAAAAAATGGGAAAGAGGTCAATATGCAGGGAAAAAAATCACAGTACAAGAAGAGTCTTGCCAGGGCATTGCGGCCACCACGGCTAACATAGGGGCTGTTCTTGGCACTACTGTGGTCCTTATGACACCTTTGAGCACCAGGCATCCCAACAAGAATGGGTTCCAGTCCTTGCCTTGTTTCATCACTCAATATGGAGGCAGAGCTCTTGAGAAGAGCACCTCGCTTGCAGAGGCCAGGCAGTGTGCCCATTCTCCAGCTACTGGAGTGGAAGAGCACAGTTCATTGGTCTTACCAGATGTCAAACTAGATTCACACTGTCTAGGGTTTCTGATATTTAGGGAAAAGCTTCAGAGTCCAAGTAATAGCTTGAAAGAATGGGAAATGCACACTGCATGTTCTGTAAGATAAATCAACCCCTCTGGTATTTCTCACTCAACAAATGACACCAACATGCCTTCAACAAAGCTCAGAATCATCTGCAACTGTTTTGTAAAAGAAAAGAAGAAAGTCACATCATTTATTTACTGGCTATACCATGAAGCATGGGGGGTCTTAGTTCCCCAACCAGGGATTTAACTTGCACTTCCTTCTATGGAAACATGGAGTCCTAACCACTGGACCACCAGGGAAGACCCAAGTATGTCTTTCTCTTTATGGTATGCATCTACTTTGTTGGTGTCACTGAGCCTTAAAGTTTTATTTACAAAAGAGTCCATAACTCATTTCCACTCGACTTTTCTATTTAGATCAACCTATGTCATTTCTAGAGGACTTTAAATGCTTTCAGCCAGTATGGGGTGAAGGGGATAAAGGCTGTGAATGCCGTGTGTACAAATCACACTTCTGTCAGTCACTAGCTAGGTGACCTTAAGCACTTTCCCTCACCTTGCTCTGTGTTGTATATTGAATAATGGTAATAATAGTACTTGTCACCCAGAATTGTTGCAATGACTGGTTGAGGCAGTCTGGTTAAAGCACTGTGAATGCTTACAAATAATTGTCATGCCCTACAGGTCAGGTAAGGCTCAAAGTGAAGAGTGGTGGTGGTGAGTTGATGATGATGATGATAATGGTGGTAGTAATGGTAGGAACTTCCTCTGACTACTACTCTCTCCAGTATGCAGTCTTTGTTGCTATCAGCATTATCTTTCCAAAGTAAGAATTTGATTTTGCTCTTGTCCTCCTTGGAATCCTCTGGTGGCTCCCATTTCCTATGAGATAAACTTCAAGCTCTTTAGTAAGATATAGAGATTCCTACAAAAGGGGACCCTGAATTATTTTTCTACTTCTGTCTTCTGCCACTTGTCATCACTCATGTTATGACAGAGGAAGATGTATCAACTCATCCCTCAGCATTTTACAAACTTTAATTCTACTATTCACACACAGGCTGTTTCTGCCTCCTATATAACCCTCTCCTTTGCAGCCCTGGAAGACCAAGCACATGGAAGCTTGCATTCCCCCTCTGCTCTCCTCCCTGTGTGCCCATCACAGTTGGTCCATGCTCATGACATGGTGAACATACAGAGTATTTGTTCCATAGACTGTCAACAAATTCTACACCTGCTGCTGTGCCCTTTCCCTGAGTGTTCCTGTCTTACTCATTTCTTCTTCTGTTTTGTGGAACTGGCACACTGTAGGTTCTCAGGGAATGGCTATTTAACTCCTGTATTAATGAACACATCTGTAAGGCCTCTGTGAAGACCCAGAGGAGCCCAGGAAGAGGTGCTGCAACTTGTTCCCATTGAGTGCACTCTGTCCCACCAGCTACACTTGGCAGTGGAGTGGACAAGCAGAGCATTTGAGGACATTGATTCCTGCAGCTCTGCTTTAATTGTTTCCAGTAGGTGCTTGGCACCATGCACCTTGCTAGATATTAATACTTTAACAGAATATTGGGAAGAAGGAATTTTCATTTCGGTAGACTCTACTTCTTTAGTAGGTTAGCAGACATCATCCATATGGGACTCTGGAGCCAAATTTGCAATCATCATTAAGGGGAAGAGCCCAAAGACTGTGCATTTCCTAGTACAATATTCTGAAACTGCCATCACTGTCTTTATAAACCAGGTGTCATATGAAAAAGCTCTGTGTTCCTTGGAAGAACCAGGACAAGTGTGTTTTCTCTGGATTTAAGAAGCTGTAGAAATTTGCCTCTCTTCCTGCCAAAATAAAGTCACACACCCTAATCAGGCTAACTGCCACTCTCTTTATTGTATTTGAAAACATTAAGTACTATTGGATGAAACTAAATTATCTAATTGGAAGAGAGAAAAAGAGGCCAGATGAGTTTAGCATATAATTCTTATGATTTTTAATTATTGAAAAGGGATAATTTTATACAATGCATGGACTTTCTATTTGTTGAATATGCCACACTACCCAGAAAGAATTCCCTGGAAGTATTAGGTTCTGGGGACCAGTGTTGGGAAAATCCTGGTATAAAATGCTTCTATGATCTGATTCGAGAATGAAGATTTTAGCAAGTACTTGGAAATTATAAATCATTCTCTAATTAGCAAATGTGCTGTAGTGGAGATAGCCCCATCATATCATGAATCTAAAAGAACTGCACGAATTTCCTATAGTCAGAGCAAACACCCTCAAATTTTCCATTACCACAGGACAACCATCACCGCTCTAGAATCTGATGCCTCCACTCTTTTATCCTCCTGCAGTGACATCACCCTTGCCTGTGAGCTGCTTAATGAATGTTATGTATCTTAGTACTGTGGAAAATCATTTGATCTCAGCATCTCCTATGCATGCAGTTGAGAAGGATTCTGTTTATCAAATATTTTATTTTTGACAGCCTCTCTGGAAAAGACTGGTTGTTGGGATAGCTATTGTTTTTTCTGCCTCATATCCTGTGTCCACTCACCAAAAGGAGGAAATTCCACAGAAATGTTTGTCTCCTTCCTAGGGATGGAGAAGAAGGATTTGTCTCTCCTGTCTCTACTTTCCTCTCTTGGAGGAGAAAGAGTGATACTGAGTTGACCTCTAGATCATTGACCAGTTCCAAAGTAGAATTCTCTCCCCTTGTTCTCTTTGGGCCCTCCTTTTTATGTGTGTTGAAGGCACTTACAAAGCCTTGGTTCCTACAGTAACAAGCAGGTGGGTCTCTATTACCTCTAAGACTTTCCAACAACTACTGGCTAGGTAGACCAGATGACTCAAGAAGAGCTGCTCTTTTTCTGTTCATGTAGGAGGAAACAGGAAGTTCTTTTGCCTGCAGGCATACTGCACTCTGGATCCTCCTGTCCTGGCAGTAAAGCTGGTGTAGCCCTTGAGCCCACCTGAAGTTTGATCTTAACTGAGAGTACCTGAAAGGAAAGCCCAGAGAAGAACAAGCTCCCTAAAACATCAATGCTGCATTTCTTTAATTTCAGTCAGTTCAGTCACTCAGTTGTGTCCGACTCTTTGTGATCCCATGAATCTCAGCACGCCAGGCCTCCCCGTCCATCACCAACTCCTGGAGTTCACTCAGACTCATGTCCATCGAGTCAGTGATGCCATCCAGCCATCTCATCCTCTGTTGTCTCCTTCTCCTCCTGCCCCCAATCCCTTCCAGCATCAGGGTCTTTTCCAATGAGTCAGTTCTTCACATGAGGTGGCCGAAGTACTGGAGTTTCAGCTTTAGCATCATTCCTTCCAAAGAAATCCCAGGGCTGATCTCCTTCAGAATGGACTGGTTGGATCTCCTTGCAGTGCAAGGGACTCTCAAGAGTCTTCTCCAACACCACAGTTCAAAAGCATCAATTCTTCAGTGCCTCAGCTTTGTTCACAGTCCAACCCTCACATCCATACATGACTACTGGAAAAACCATAGTCTTGACTAGACGGACCTTTGTTGGCAAAGTAATGTCTCTGCTTTTGAATATGCTATCTAAGTTGGTAAAAGCAAAATGGCTGTCTGGGGAGACCTTACAAATAGCTGTGAAAAGAAGAGAGGAGAAAAGCAAAGGAGAAAAGGAAAGATATAAGCATCTTAATGCAGAATTCCAAAGAATAGCAAGAAGAGATAAGAAGCCTTCTTCAATGATCAATGCAAAGAAATAGAGGAAAAGAACAGAATGGGAAAGACTAGAGATCTCTTCAAGAAAATTAGAGATGCCAAGGGAACATTTTATGCAAAGATGCACTCGATAAAGGACATAAATGGTCTGGACCTAACAGAAGCAAAGATATTAAGAAGAGGTGGCAAGAATACAAAGAAGAACTCTACAAAAAAGATCTTCACAACTCAGATAATCAGGATGGTGTGATCACTCATCTAGAGTCAGACATCCTAGAATGTGAAGACAAGTGGGCCATTAAAAGCATCACTATGAGCAAAGCTAGTGGAGGTGATGGAATTCTAGTGGAGCTATTTCAAATCCTGAAAAATGATGCTGTGAAAGTGCAACACTCAATATGCCAGCAAAGTTGGAAAACTCAGCAGTGGCCACAGGACTGGAAAAGTTCAGTTTTCATTCCAATCACAAAGAAAGGCAATGTCAAAGTATGCTCAGACGACCACACGATTGCACTCCTCTCACATGCTAGTAAATTAATGCTCAAAATTCTGCAAGCCAGGTTTTAGCAATACGTGAACCGTGAACTTCCTGATGTTTAAGCTGGTTTTAGGAAAGGTAGAGGAACCAAAGATCAAATTGGCAACATACACTGGATCATGAAAAAAACAAGAGAGTTTCAGAAAAAAATATCAATTTCTGCTTTATTGACTATGCCAAAGCCTCTGATGTGGATCACAATAAACTGTGGAAAATTCTAAGAGAGATGGAATACCAGACCACCTGGCTTGCCTCTTGAGATACCTATATGCAGGTCAGGAAGCAACAGCTAGAACTGGACCTGGAACAACAGACTGATTCCAAATAGGAAAAGGAGTATGTCAAGGCTGTATATTGAAAGCCTGGCTTGGAGATTTTTGAGCATTACTTTACTAGCATGTGAGATGAGTGCAATTGTGCAGTAGTTTGAGCATTCTTTGGCATTGCCTTTCTTTGGGATTGGAATGAAAAGTGACCTTTTCCAGTCCTGTGGCCACTGCTGAGTTTTCCAAATTTGCTGACATATTGAGTAAAGCACTCTTTCACAGCATCATGTTTCAGGATTTGAAAGAGCTCAACTGGAATTCCATCACCTCCACTAACTTTGTTTGTAGTGATGCTTTCTAAGGCCCACTTGACTTCACATTCCAGGATGTCTGGCTCTAGGTGAGTAATCACACTGTCGTGATTGATTATCTTGGTCTTGAAGGTCTTTTTTGTACAGTTTTTTTGTGTATTCTTGCCACCTCTTCTTAATATCATCTGCTTCTGTTAGGTCCATACAGTTTCTGTTCTTTATTGAGCCCATCTTTGCATGAAATGTTCCCTTGGTATCTCTAATTTTCTTGAAGAGATCTCTAGTCTTTCCCATTCTGTTGTTTTCATCTATTTCTTTGCATTGATCACTGAGGAAGACTTTCTTATCTCTTCTTGCTTGTCTTTGGAACTCTGCATTCAGATAGACATGAAGAAGTGATGTTGCTCAGTCGTACCCGACTCTTTGCGACCCCATGGACTGTAGCTTACAAGGCTCCTCTGTCCATGGAATTTTCCAGGCAAGAGTACTGGAGTGGGTTGCCATTTCCTTCTCCAGGGGATCTTCCCAACCCAGGGATCGAACCCAGGTTTCCCGCATTGTGGGCAGACGCTTTACCATCTGAGCCACCAGGGAAGCAATCTGCATTCAGATTCTTATAATTTTAATATAGAGTATTTTAATTTTATTTTAATTTAGAGTATTTAATTTTAATTTAGAGTATTTGTAATTCTACTGTATGAATTCAATAAACCATTAACTACATATATATATTTTTTGGCTGGAAAAAAATCAGTTACAGATACTGGGTCTTCAGGAAGGTTAACACAGTGTTATTAATGTATGGTGTCACTGTGAACCTACACTGTACACCATCACATCATCCAGTCACACGTTGCAATTTAGGAGGTGACATTCCTATGCAACTGTGTACCTGGCCTTCTGCTTTCTGCTCATTTTTTGGTGTTAATTTCTGTTGATTTGAATTTTTACAGAAGTCTGCCTCAGCACAGCGGGTTCTTTTGCTGAAACTGTTTATACATTGTGACAGTCTTATGATGGCATCTGATCTGTTATTCTCCCACTTCCTCTAAAAAAATCTTGCGGCTGTGTTCAGTTCTATAGAAATAGAATAATTTCTTGACAAAAACAGAAAACAAAACAAAAAACTCTTATGTGCTGAATGTCGGAAGACATCGCGTGCTTGAACATCATGTACCCTCTGTTGCTCCCTGCCACTCCTTCCTAGCACGTGTGCCTTAATGCAGATATGTACACAGAAGTGTATATGTGTCCATGCACATGCAGACCTATCAACCAACCTACCAACACGCATGCATGCATGCACCCATTTTCTGCAGGGGACGTTGAAGATTTTGCTTTTCCCTTTAATGTTCACTTTTCACTTTTCTTCCTCAAGAGAGGAGATTTTCATCCATCAGAGCATCTCTCTGAAATTAGCCTTGTGTTTATAATGCATGTAAAGATTTTTTCCAGCACTGGTCTAATGAAAAATGATACCCCAAATTAGTGATTGCTGCCTTCCAATTATCCCATTGCTCATGATTCTGTTACACCACAAATAGTTATCTTCTTCCCTCCCCAGTAACAGCATAAATGGGCTGTTGTAATCTACTCCAAAACAAATGACCAGGCCTGGCTAATTTTGCTGTATATATAGTTTTTAAAATGTCGGTTATTAAAAGAAGACTATCTGGTTGGTGTGTGTGGTCCCAGTCATCCAAGGAGCCTCCACATGCCTGGCATGGAAGAGGGATGGGATTTAGTTTTCCAAGAGCATGGTTTCCCTGAGAGCTGGGAGAGAGCCCAAGAGAGGGCAGGCAGGGGGTGGGGGGCTCAGGAGCATTCGTCACTTTCACATTGCAGCTTGAATTTTCCAGTGCTGACCTTTGTGCTCAGGCAAACCGTGGGTCGTGGCACTTACAAGCAGACAGCTGCACTGGCCTTGATTCCTCCTAGTCACACATAATAGCCACACTTGGCTATTATTAATCTCTTTCCACCCTAGAAATAAAGAGAAGGGGAAGAAGGAAGTCAAATCTAAGTGGTTGTGCCTTAGATGTTAAGAGGACTGTTGAAGTCAGTCAACCACAGGCTTTGGGGACGCCCACTAGATTCCAAGTGTCCTGGAGACCCTGCAGCAGCCCCGGTCAGCACGCTAGCCCCTGGGACTGTTCCCAAGCCCTCTTCTCACACTGAGGTTCTCAGGCTGTCCTGCCCGTGGGGAGTACACATCCAGGGAGGGCGGGCGGGATGGAACAGGTTGGACTGCAGAGGAGCCAGAGATGCATCAGCCAATGGGCAGCAGATACACCAATATGTCAGTTTGCCTGTTTCCATCGGCGCAAGCCTCTCCGTGGAAACCCCATCAAATCTCAGATGACTCAGGTGGCTTTCTGTCTTTGGTTCGGCTTTGGCGTCATGGCTCCATGAGGAACCCACGTGATGACAGCAGGGGGGGACCCTGCTCCTCATCCAGGGACTCACTGCATGGACTGCCCACTTCCCCTCCCTCACCCCACCCTGACCTTTGGGTCATAGCATCACAGCCCTGTCTCATATGTTTCTTTATTGATATGAAAATATCTTCACTTAAATTACCTAGTTTGGGTCTCACAAAAACTCTGTAAGGCAAGACAGCTTTGATAGTTTCTAGTTTGTAAATAAAGATAATAATCTTCAAGATATCAGTCCTTTGGCCCCAGGTGCACTGGCACTGGGAGTCCCTGGTTCTACCCCAGTGATTCTGCCCTGGTTCCAGTGCTGCTGTCTCGGCGCCCTGGCCAGGGCTCCTTGTGACCTTACGTGGGAGGGTCTAAGAGCTGGTGTGACTGGCCGTGGACTGCATGCGTCATCCTCTCAGAGAGGCGTGGTGGTGGCTGGTATGTGGACAAAGCTTCTTGCTTGGTCCTACATCCAGGGAAGCACCGTGGGTCCCTGAAAGCCACTGTCCACATCCACCAGTCTAACCTTCCCCACCGTGTGCAGGATGGGAACGGAGCTGGTCAACCTCTGGCCTCTCTACTCTCGCATCTCCGGAGACCTTCTCAGAGTCTTGCTTCTCTTTTTTTCCTTCTCAGTGGGAAGGAAATTGCTCAGATGGTGTAATTTTTTTTTTTTTAAGGCTCTGCTGCCCTGGAAAAAAACAGATAATAAGTCTGCAAGTATGTTCCATGCACCATGGCTGCTCTCTTGTGTCCCCCACTTTCTTCGTGTTTTTCTTAGCTGTTCTGTTTTTGTTTGTACCAACATAGTCTCCCCCACCCCCCGCCACCTCACATATCTCTTCAGGGTGAAATGCCTGCTCAGTAAGCTTTGGAAAGACAGTATATTTTAGGCAGCCTGAAAAAGGCTCTAATCGCCCCAGATTAATGCATTCATTCCTAGCCAATTGAAGGATTCATTCCAGTGCTCAGGCGGAGGCTCCTCTGACGGACTTGCCCTGGGTAATGAGCCATTCAGCAGCTGCTCCCTGCACTGCTGGGAACCTGCAGAGGGGGCCGCGAGAGGGAGCCAGGCAGTCGCAGGTGAACTGCAACAGAGAGCATGTGTCGGGGTACTTCTGACCCTGGAAGGAAGTCGTGGGAGCAGGAAGGGGCTGGGAGCCATGGTCACTGCCTCTGCAGCGGGAAGTGAGAAGCATCTGGTGGGGATTTGCCAAGGAATGTGGCCACTCAGATGGAACAGGAGCCGCTAAAGGCTGGGAGGTGAGGTTCACGGTGGACGAAGGATGTCTGGGTTTTGAAAGCAAAGCCCAATCATGCGACCAGAGAAGAGTGTATGCTGGAGGAGCTTCCAAACAACTGTGCTGTGTGCCCCTAACTCACCTCTCTACACGGACATTTCCAAAGAGGGAATGAGAAACATAGAGCCAGAGGTAAAGTTAGGAGACTTCCTAGGGGTTGGCTGGCCTGGAGTCTCTAGGAATGGGCATGTGGTGTGTGAGCGGGAGTTTCCCCTGCCAGGACATTTGATGATGTCTGGAGACAGCTGTGGTTGTCCAGAATTTCAGGTGGAGAAAGAGAAATGATACTGGCATCTAGTGGGTGAAGCCCAAGGATGCTGGTAGACATCCTGCAAAGGACAGAATAGTCCCCAACACAACAGAGGAGCATCTGCTCCCCAAATCAGGAGTGCCAAGGCTGGGAACCGGCTAGCCCAAACCTACTCTATTGCCAGTGAGACAGATGAAGCAGGGCAAAAGGGCTGGGCTCAGGGTTACGCAGATGGAGGATGGAGGAGTTGGGAGGGCAGCAGCCTGCATTCTTTCCCTCTCACCACCATGATGGCCCTAGAATCAGGAGGCCTGCTTTCCAATTCTGCACTGCACTGATAAGCAGTCTCAGAGGCAAAGTCGTTTCCTCCCCTCCTGGACCACAGAGCACCTTTCCAGCCCCCGTCTTCAGTAAGGAAAATTCCATCGCCTGCCTTTATGAACACACATCGGTGCCTACCCACTTTGGTCCAGGCAGATCTCTTCTGGGGGATTAGCTTATTATCTTTGTTATGCATTTTAGAAGCGGATGGTACTGCTGATAAAAATAGGAATTGCCAGAGGAGCTAGCACTAGACGTTATGAGATGCTGACGCGCTGAGTTGTTGCAAACGGTTCCCCATGAGGGTGGAAAGGAGACCCCTTGCGTGCACATAACTATATCTCACAATTATTAAATATTGATTCATCTCAGCAGGGGCCTGAGCCTGATTCCACGTGGAGGCCAGTGCATTAACTGCTGTTGATCTCATCTGGACCCCCTGGCATCACACCCTTGACTGTCTCTGCTGACCCTTGTTCCCAGACTGACAGTATAGAGGGGAACCAATTCCTTACCCCCCATTTTGACAAGAGAAATAAGTATATATGCGTTTATATTGGGAGTCTAGGGTTCCTGGGGTGTGAGCACTAAAGCTTCATAAACAAAGAAAAGAAATCAGCCTGTAACAGTCATTACAGGGACTTAGATTAGTATCAGTGTCCGGAGCAATCGTAAACATTTCCTGGGGCCTGTGTTTGATGGTGGGGGGAAGAGTGGTCCAGGGAACAGAAGGAGAGAGGGGCCAAAGATAAGAACAAATATTCAAGTCCAGAGTGTGTGCTTAATGGAACTGAGATTTATTTTTCTGTGTGTCTTTTTAAGCCTCTAGATAGATACAAAAAATACAGCCAGCCAGGAGAAAAATAGCCCAAATGTAATTTAAAGGCTGACTTTTTAAACCAATACTTCAGCTTAGAGACACCTGTCCTGGTCCCTTGAAGATGCCCAGCTCAGGGGAGGAGTATTCGAGTTACTGATTTATCTTCAGGTACACAGACCTATTTTTAATGTATTGCCAGTGGCAGGCTTTTGTTTAGCTTTTCTGTGCGATTGTACACACCCTTCTCTGTGGAAGGAGAACAGCCCCGTAGGCCATTATTTCCTCTGATGTCCTGACACCTCAGAAGACACAGAGCCTGGCCATCCACATCAACACTTTCTCTGGCTTCATAAAAGGCAGCAAATTCCAAAATAGGAGATACAGTGCCCTGCCCTCTGACGTACAACTGAGAGGTGTGTGTGCACACTCAGGACATGTGTGTAGCTTTGGGAGTGCAGGTGGCAGTAACAGTATGTCCATGGAAACTTTTACTGCAAATATGTCTTACTACCAGGGAGCCACAGCAAAGATAAGCCTGATTCAGTTCGGACATACATGTCACACACATGTCAGACGCAACACGTGTGATACACATCACACATGTCATACATGTCACATACATGTGTATGAACACCTCTCAGTTGTGGATTAGAGGGCAGGGCGGCTGTATCTCCTATTTTGGAATTTGCTGCCTGTTACAAAGCCAGAGAAAGGATTGATGCAAATGGCCAGGCTCTGTGTCTTCTGAGATATGAGGACATCAGAGGAAACAATGGCTTATGGGGCTCTTCTCCCTCCACAGAGAAGGATGTAAAAGAGTCGCACAGAAAAGCTAAACAAAACCTGCCAGCGATCATCAGTTGTCTGCAAGGACCCTTGCTCCCTGTTGGGGCATGCACAAGTGAAGCCTGGAAAAAATAACACAAATATGCTAGAGCTGTCCTTGTGGGTCACGTGTTCAAGTGAAGGTGTGCTGTCCATATACCAACAGTGCAAACTAGGATCTGTTTTATGGGAGTGATTTCTGAAAATGTTACTTTATTCAAATATTCAGTTCAGTTTAGTTCAGTCGCTCAGTCGTGTCCCACTCTTTGCAACCCCATGAATCATAGCACGCCAGGCCTCCCTGTCCATCACCAACTCCTGGAGTTCACTCAGACTCACGTCCATAGAGAGTGATGCCATCCAGCCATCTCATCCTCTGTCATCCCTTCTCCTCCTGCCCCCAATCCCTCCCAGCATCAGGGTCTTTTCCAATGAGTCAACTCTTTGCATGAGGCGGCCAAAGTGCTGGAGTTTCATTTAGTTGATGTTTAATGTGTTAATCACTGCTGTGCAGCACAGTGACTTAGTTTCATATAGTTATTTTCTATTATGGTTTATCGCAGGATAAAGGAGCTGCGCTATAGAGTAAGACTTAGCTGTTTATCCATTCTCTATAAAATAGTTTTCATCTACTAATTTCAAGCTTCCAGTCCATCCCTCCCCCCTCCCCTCGTCCTTGGCAACCACAAGTGTGTTCTCTGTGTCTGTGAGTCTGTTTCTGTTTCATAGATAAGTTCATTTGAGTCATATTTTAGATTCCATATGTAAGTGTTATTCTATGATATTTCTTTTCTTTCTGATTTACTTCACTTAGTCTGATAATCTCTAGTTTCATCCATATTGTTGCAAATGGCATTACTTTCTTATTTTTTATGACTGTATGACTAATACACTATTGTATGTATGTATATATATTAATTCCGCATCTTCTTTATCCATTCATCTCTTGATGGACAGTTAAGTTGTTTCCATTTCTTGGGTATTGTGATTAGTGCTGCTGTGAACCCTGGGGTGCATTTATCTTTTTGATATATAGTGGCTCAAACTATAAAGAGTCTGCCTGCAGTGCAGGAGACCCGGGTTCAATCTCTGGGTGGGGAATATCCCCTGGAGAAGGGAATGGCAGCCCATTCCAGTATTATTGCCTGGTGAATTCCAGGGACAGAGGAGCCTGTCAGGCTACAGTCCTTGGGGTCACAGAGAGTCGGACAGGACTGAGCAGCTTCCACTTTACTCATCTGTCCAGATGGATGCTCAGGAGTGGGGTTGCTGGATCATATGGCTCCTCTGTTCTTAGCTTTATGAGTCACCTCCATACTGTTTTCCATAGTGGCTGCACCAACTTATAGTTCCACCAACAGTATAGGAGGCTTCCATGTGGGAGTGTTTTGAATGAAGGACAGTGAGAGCTGAGGAAGGGGGAAGCTATTGTGATCAGGAAAGGTTGTGTATTCAGCATGCATGTACCGAGCCCCTACTGTGTGTTGGGCACTGTCTTGGGTGACAGAGATACAAAGGGGATGAACAAAGTTTAGGGTTTAATGAGAAGAGATAAATAACAATAAACAAATAAATGGCAAGTTTCAGAGAATGAGTATGAACCGTAAAATAACTAAAGCAGTTAACTGGGATGGGGCTGGGAGCTCTTTGAGATATTGTGCTCAAGAAGAATGCAGAATATGTTACAACAGAAATGAGAACTGAGTGACAGACAGGTATCCACATGGAGATGAGGGGACAGAAGCTGCAATGGTCAGGCTAGGGTCAAAATTCCCCAGGGGGCAGCTCTGTCAAGTGATGTGACCTCTGAGTGTCCTTCTAAGGGCAGTCAGGAGCCATGAGAGGTTTTTCAGCACAGGGTGTTCTGATTTATGTTGTTGTGGTTTTTAATTGGTCCACCTGTGATGCAAAAAATGGGATATCCATTTAAATAGTAGAAAAGAAGAAGAGAAGAGAGGCATTGACACAGAATGAGGGTTATTTTGCAGATAAAGTCTATGGGACTTAATAAGTGGATGTAGAGTTTGAAGCAAAGGGAGACATGATGGACAATTGCTACATCTTTGTCCTTGACAGGGAGACAATGATAGTGTCATGAACTAGGATGGGACAATTGGGACAAGGACATGAAGAATCTAGGCCTCTCTTTGGGACATAGCAAGTGAACTTGTCTATTGAACAACTAAAGATCAGGCCACCTTGCTGTCATTTATTTAGCACACACTATACCTGATATTATTCTAGGCTCTTAAGTGTATGACCTCATTGAATCCCCAGGATAACCTGATGGGAAGAAGGTGAGGCTCTTTGATGAGCACAGATAGCCAAGTGCTATTCAAACACTCATCTCTCGCAGCTCTTATGGGTGAGGGCAGAGGCTGGCAAGGAGACCATACAATGGTATATCCAAGTGGTCAGGTGCCCTCCTCTCTGCACCAGGAGAGGAGAGTCTCCTCCCAAGTGATGCCAGGGAGCAGACAGCCTCCTGTCAAGTTTCACTGACATCCTGATGGGCCCACTTCCACCTGCTGTGAGCTGATGAGGGAGAGAGAGAGTTATTGTTGAATTCCCAGCTTGCCCTTTTCGATATAAAGTTCACTTGTGGTATTTCTTTTTAACTCAGGTTGCTAGTGCATCTTGTTCTCTGGAGTGTGAGGGACCCAGCTTCCCTCGTAGCCTTTAATTAGTTTCTGGATGATAACATCTTCACCAAGAAGCAACTGGTGGCATCCCCCCCATCTCAGAGGGAGGTAAAAGAATCTAATAAAGACATTCAGTGTTTCTAGGTGATGTGTTTGACAAGCTTTGTATTAACAAGAAGTCTTGTTAGAACTTTTTTTTTTCTTTCCCACCACACTCCCTCCTTGGCCCCGGATCCCTGGTATTTCGCAGGAGAATTCACAGAACTGAGAACTTGTAGCTTCAAACAGACCAGTGCTCATCTCCACCTCTTGTCCTAGAGGGGAAGAGGCTTCACCTTGATCTGTTCGCAGACCGTAACCTTTATGAGGGATTTGGTGGCAATAAAGCCTCGGAACGAAAACTCAGCTTAAAAACCAACTGACAGGTTACTTTGCACAGCAGTGGGGCCACTTCCTGGGCCTCTGGATTCAAGGCCAGACAATGAGATGTTCCTTCCATTCACCTTAATTATTCCCAAAGATGCTGGTCACAGGGAGGGAGGTATAACTCACAGTTTTGTTTTGATGTCTGCAGCATCAGTACTTGGATGGAGAGAGGCAGAAACTCCCCTCCGAGCTCTTCTGAATTTAACCTTGTAGGTGCTTGAGGGAAGGAGAGAAGTCTGTGGGACAATTTGGGCCATACGGCAGTCCAGGCGGGGTGGGGAGGATTCCGTGGCCACTTTCGCACTGCCGTCAGCACAATTCCCCACTGCACATGGCTTTATAGCCTGTGTTTGAGCGTGTAACTAACTACCAGTGCTTTTAGGCAATTAGAATTAAAATGCTGATGCGCCATCAAAGCAGCTGAGAATGGAAGCGATCTTGGCACCACTGGCAGTCAGCAGATGGACAGCCTGGAGATGCCGGGTTCCGCAGAGTTGAGTGCAGGGCCCCTGGGAGGCAGGGCCTCCGTCCCTGCCCTGCCGCTTTGCCCCTTGGCCCCCGTCTGACCCAGATGAGGCAGCCCTGGAGTAAGGGATGATTGGAGCCTGCTCTCCTGGGAAGCTCTCAGGGCAAGAGGGGAGGCTGAACAAAAAGAACCATTTTCAGGAATCTGGAAGATCATGGTGACACGTACAGACACATCTGCATAATGTTTTCTCTCCGGATGGCCAAGGGTGAAGTTCATCCTGGGTCTGATGAGTAGCCACGCCAAAGGTGGTAGAAAGACTGTTCTCTCTGCACGGTGTGTTTCTGAGCAGAAGCAAGAACATTCAGAACATCCAGGGGCAGAGTTAGTGAACGTCTTCCTCAATGGAGAGAAATAGAATCTCTGCTAAAAATGCAGTGGGAGCATTGGAGCTGAGGACATAAAACTGAAGTAGGTAAAGGGTCCCTGCATCTAGGGCCAAGGCTGCCTGGAGGACCCAGCTGTGTGTACTGAGCCAGATGGGGGCTCTGTCACCTTTCTCTGCAGATCTCTGAGGCTCATGCAAAAAGTCTCTCTAGAGAATGGGGTCTAGGATACGGTAAGATGGTAGCCACACTTGGGTAGCTGTCCTTAACTGGCCCCTCGAGTTTCATGGGCACCAGCTGTGTGCTTTCTTTGGAAAGCGAGAGCCACCGGAAGATACCAGAGGTTGTTGTTCAGTCGCTCAGTTGTTCCAACTCTTTGCAGCCCCCATGGACTTCAGCCCTCTAGGCTTCCCTGTCCTTCACTATCTCCCAGAGTTTGCTTAAATTCATATCCATTGAGTCAGTGATACTATCTAACCATCTCATCCTTTGCCACTCCCTTCTCCTCCCACCTTCCATCTTTCCCAGCATCAGAGTCTTTTCCAATGAGTCAGTTCTTTGCATCAAGTGGCCAAAGTATTGGAGCTTCAGCTTCAGCATCAGTCCTTCCAATGAACACTCAGGACTGATTTCCTTTAGGATGGACTGGTTGGGTCGCCTTGCAGTCCAAGGGACTCTCAAGAGTCTTCTTCAACACCACAGTTCAAAAGCATCAATTCTTCGGCATTCAGCTTTCTTCACAGTCCAACTCTCACATCCATACATGACCACTGGAAAAACCATAGCCTTGACTAGACAGACCTTTGTTAGCAAAGTAATGTCTCTGCTTTTTATTATGCTGTCTAGGCTGGTCATAACCTTCCATCCAAGGAGTAAGTATCTTTTAATTTCATGACCACAGTCACCATCTGCAGTGGTTTTGGAGCCAAGAAAAATAAAGTCTGACACTTTACACTGTTTCCCCATCTATTTTCCTTGAAGTGATGGGACCAGATGCCATGATCTTAGTTTTCTGAATGTTGAGCTTTAAACCAACTTTTTCACTCTCCTCTTTCACTTTCATCAAGAGGTTCTTTAGTTCTTCTTCAATTTCTGCCCTAAGGGTGGTGTCATTTACATATCTGAGGTTATTGATATTTCTCCCAGCAATCTTGATTCCAGCTTGTGCTTCATCCAGCCCAGCGTTTCTCATGATGTACTCTGCATATAAGTTAAATAAGCAGGGTGACAATATACAGCCTTGCCATACTCCTTTTCCTACTTGGAACCAATCTGTTGTTCTGTGTCCCATTATTTATCAATTGTACAGAAAATATTGGGGTCCTCTTTCCAATTTTCCTCATGAAATCATGTATGTGAATCAGGTTCTTGATGCCACTTTGTTGTACCCTCATTTTCATTTGTGAGGACCTCAGTGTGCATAAATTTTAGTTCATTTCTCTCTAGTAGAGAATCTGTAGTCTGTCTGACTCCCTGTATGAAGACATTGGGTTAGCTGCATCACCTCTCTGAGCATCAGCATCTTTACTGTACAATGCAGGGAATGTGTATGGGTTCCCTAGAGGATTTAAGAGGAAGCAGCAAGTGATAAGGAAATTCCAAGATGGCTCAATAGTTAAAAAAAAAAAATCCACTTGCTAATACAGGAGACTCAGGAGACAGGAATTCAGTCCTTGGGTCGGGAAGATTCCCTGGAGGAGGAAATGACAATCCAGTAGTCTTGCCTGGAGAATCCCATGGACAGAGGAGCCTGGCAGGCTACAGTCCAGGGAGGTCACAGAGAGTCAGACACGATTGAGTGACTGAGTGTACACACACAGCAAATGTTAAGCCCCTGACAAAGCACTTGGCGTACAAGGTGTCCTTGCTATCTCTCCTTCCTTCGTGAACTGGTCCCTAAAGAGCTGAGTGTGGAGCAAGAAACCAGTCACGTGCCTTCAATGCAAAGCAAGGTGCTTTCACACTAGAACTGGAAAGCACTCGGCCTGTCTGGATATTGTGATGAGCAATGATTCCCTTACATCCGCACTTTAAACAATTGATGAAGAGAGCATTCTTAGCAATTTCTTGGATGTTGCCAAATATAACAGTGCACTGATGGTGGCAGGTAGGTTGCTGTGAAATTCAATTTGCGCTAATATGCCCAGAAGCAGGAAAGCGTGGCGTGGGGCCCGCGTGGTGTTTACCCTCCTCCCCACGTCTCTATCAGGTATGAGAAAACCAGGTCAGGATCAGAGCTCGCAGAAACGTCCCCCTTTCAATGGATCCTGAAAGGAACACATTCCGAACTTCAGAACCAGTGGCTTATGACTAATCCCAGATAAATCACTAGCTTTTCTCCCCGGGCTTCTTGATTTTTCCCCCACAAACAAGAAGGGTTTTAATATGGGGAGCGAGAAAGAGTAAGATGTAAGAAATGACAAAATGATTCTGGGTAAAGAAATAACAACCCACCCGAGGCTGTGTCGTCAAGGAGCTCTCTGTATTTTCAGACTCTAATTTGGGATTCTGAGTATCTAGGATCTAACCTCTCCCTTCTGGCAAGTGGAGACAGCAAGCACAATGCTAGGGTGGGGGTAGGGGAGGCGGAGGGTCCTTTTGCAAACCCCCACCCCACACCCACTACATCCCATGTCCTCACCTTAAGACCCTGTTGCTGCTAAGTCACTTCAGTCGTGTCTTACTCTATGCGACCCCATAGACGGCAGCCCACCAGGTTCCCCCATCACTGGGATTCTTCAGGCAAGAACACTGGAGTGGGTTGCCATTTCCTTCTCCAATACATGAAAGTGAAAAGTGAAAGTGAAGTCATTCAGTCATGTCCGACTCCTAGCGACCCCATGGACTGCAGCCCACCAGGCTCCTCCGTCCATGGGATTTTCACTTGGAACCAATCTGTTGTTCTGTGTCCCATTATTTATCAATTGTACAGAAAATATTGGGGTCCTCTTTCCAATTTTCCTCATGAAATCATGTATGTGAATCAGGTTCTTGATGCCACTTTGTTGTACCCTCATTTTCATTTGTGAGGACCTCAGTGTGCATAAATTTTAGTTCATTTCTCTCTAGTAGAGAATCTGTAGTCTGTCTGACTCCCTGTATGAAGACATTGGGTTAGCTGCATCACCTCTCTGAGCATCAGCATCTTTACTGTACAATGCAGGGAATGTGTATGGGTTCCCTAGAGGATTTAAGAGGAAGCAGCAAGTGATAAGGAAATTCCAAGATGGCTCAATAGTTAAAAAAAAAAAATCCACTTGCTAATACAGGAGACTCAGGAGACAGGAATTCAGTCCTTGGGTCGGGAAGATTCCCTGGAGGAGGAAATGACAATCCAGTAGTCTTGCCTGGAGAATCCCATGGACAGAGGAGCCTGGCAGGCTACAGTCCAGGGAGGTCACAGAGAGTCAGACACGATTGAGTGACTGAGTGTACACACACAGCAAATGTTAAGCCCCTGACAAAGCACTTGGCGTACAAGGTGTCCTTGCTATCTCTCCTTCCTTCGTGAACTGGTCCCTAAAGAGCTGAGTGTGGAGCAAGAAACCAGTCACGTGCCTTCAATGCAAAGCAAGGTGCTTTCACACTAGAACTGGAAAGCACTCGGCCTGTCTGGATATTGTGATGAGCAATGATTCCCTTACATCCGCACTTTAAACAATTGATGAAGAGAGCATTCTTAGCAATTTCTTGGATGTTGCCAAATATAACAGTGCACTGATGGTGGCAGGTAGGTTGCTGTGAAATTCAATTTGCGCTAATATGCCCAGAAGCAGGAAAGCGTGGCGTGGGGCCCGCGTGGTGTTTACCCTCCTCCCCACGTCTCTATCAGGTATGAGAAAACCAGTCAGGATCAGAGCTCGCAGAAACGTCCCCCTTTCAATGGATCCTGAAAGGAACACATTCCGAACTTCAGAACCAGTGGCTTATGACTAATCCCAGATAAATCACTAGCTTTTCTCCCCGGGCTTCTTGATTTTTCCCCCACAAACAAGAAGGGTTTTAATATGGGGAGCGAGAAAGAGTAAGATGTAAGAAATGACAAAATGATTCTGGGTAAAGAAATAACAACCCACCCGAGGCTGTGTCGTCAAGGAGCTCTCTGTATTTTCAGACTCTAATTTGGGATTCTGAGTATCTAGGATCTAACCTCTCCCTTCTGGCAAGTGGAGACAGCAAGCACAATGCTAGGGTGGGGGTAGGGGAGGCGGAGGGTCCTTTTGCAAACCCCCACCCCACACCCACTACATCCCATGTCCTCACCTTAAGACCCTGTTGCTGCTAAGTCACTTCAGTCGTGTCTTACTCTATGCGACCCCATAGACGGCAGCCCACCAGGTTCCCCCATCACTGGGATTCTTCAGGCAAGAACACTGGAGTGGGTTGCCATTTCCTTCTCCAATACATGAAAGTGAAAAGTGAAAGTGAAGTCATTCAGTCATGTCCGACTCCTAGCGACCCCATGGACTGCAGCCCACCAGGCTCCTCCGTCCATGGGATTTTCCAGGCAAGAGTACTGGAGTGGGGTGCCATTGCCTTCTCCACCTTAAGACCCTGCTTACCTCAAAAACACTAGTAATTCTGAAGAAGGGATGAACAGCCACTTGGGGAGTGGTCAAGCCCATCTCAGCCTCTAAACAAAGTGTCCCTCTTCTGCTCCCACACTGCACCTGATGTGTATGTTTAGCCTCATCTGGGCCTCTAGAGATACACATTGTTAGTAATATCGATAAATCACATTTGAATAGTACTTTGTGTTGAAAATATAATTTCTCACAGTTTTATCTAATCCACAGAGTGTGTGCTTTAAAAAGGCAAGATAGGTATTCATATAATTGAAATAATCTGAAAGTTAAATGATTGACATGCATTTATATAGCTAGAAACAGTCAGCCTGGGCTTAATACTCAAGTTTCTGGGGCAAAGCTGAGGATTCTTTCTATCAAGAGATCCTACAGATTCCACGATACCTGAAGACATTTCCTATTATACAAATATTTGTCCTGGATAAAAGGAAGAAGGGAAAAGGAACGAAGCAAAGACAGGCTGACTAGTCTTTTCAGTCAGAATAAACCAAGAGAATGCCCCTCAGTGGACTCAGCAGTGGGTTTGATGGAGCATTTCTCTGTCATGATACAGGGACAGCTAGGACCCCTGGTTGCAAGAGGCAGCAGTTACAGCCTGCCTCACATGAACGCTCCCCAGGAGCTGCGGCTCTGGGGTCCAGTGTACAGGGCGAGGCTGATGCAAACGAGAAGGAAGGTTAGGAAGAGCCAGTGATGGATAGGGAAGATAACGACACAGTCATGCAGACACTGGAAAGTCCAAAAGTATACCAATGAAAACTTTCACCCACTTTCCTAATAGAGACCGATGCTATGTAGGAATAACCAAGGGCTGTGTGTGGACAGGTGGTCACAGGGAGCAGCTGCAAAGCCAGGTACCCGTCGTGGGAGGGTGCATCAGCAAGACCCCAGGCAGGTCACCCACACTCACTGCGGTACCCCTGTGTGCAGAGAATACATTTGGGATCAGACATAAGCTGCAGTGTGTCTCACCATCTGGATAACCTGGCATACATCACTAGCAGCTCACAAAGCCTTAGTTTCTCCATCTGTAAATTGGAATCATAATAGTGCCATCTCATAGCATTCTTGTGAGATAAAATAAAATAATGGAGTCACACTTCCTATAAAATTTCTAATGCACCACAGAAATTCACCATCTCGGTGCATATATGAGATGGTAGAATTCTATTTTTGTGTGCCCATCCATGATTCAACATGCATTTCTTATTTTTCTAACCCATCTCTCTGCTCATTAAAAAGAAAACTCTTTAAAAGTCTGCATTATAAACTCCCTGCACTTTACAGATGAAGATGTACCTGCACCTGTAAAATGTAAGGAAGGAAACAATGAGGGTGACCCAGGCGTCTCCATTTGCCTGGAACTTTTCTGGTTTCAGCCTTGAAATTCCCGTGCTCTGGGAATCGCCTTGTGTGCTTAATCACTCAGTCGTGTCCAATCTTTGCGACCACATGAACTATAGCCCACAAGGCTCCTCTGTCCATAAGGATTCTCCAGGAAAGAATACTGATGTGGGTTGCCATGCCCTCCTCCAGGGGATCTTCCCAACCCAGGGATCGAACCCAAGTTTCCTGCATTACAGGCAGATTCTTTCCTGTCTGAGCCACCAGGAAAGCCCAACTTCCAGGTAAACCAGGATAGTTGGTCAGCTTGGAAATAATACCTACTTGTGGGATGAATGCAGGGGTAAGATAAAGAGGGGCTTCCCAGGTGGTGCGCATGGTGAAGAACCTGCCTGCCAATGCAGGAGATGCAGGAGACATAGGTTCGATCCCTGGGTGAGGAAGATCCCCTGGAGGAGGAAATGACAACCCTCTCCAGTGTTATTGCCTAGGAAATCCCATGGACAGAGGAGTGGTGGGCTACAGTTTTTAGGGTTTCAAAGAGTCGAATATGACTTAGCTACTAGAAAACAACAACAAGTTAATAAAAAGAAACCATGAAATTATTATATACTCTGAAAGCCTTCAAGGGCTATTTAGAGATGTTGAGGAAGTTTAGTTATTTCAGTGTACTTATATTTCCATACAGCCTTGTTAAAGCGCTCATTCATTCATTCATTCAAAACCTACATGTTGAACACAAACTGTGTTCTGGCATCGGGCTGTGTGCAAAACGCTTTGTGAACAAGACAACCAGTTGGGCTTACGTTTTCCTTGGGAGAGCAGACCATATGCAATAATCTGGTGTGGGGTGTTCTACATCAGGAAAGATGATCGAGGAAGGCTTCATGGAGGAGCTAAGATTTAAAGAGCAAGACAGACCTGGCCGGGTGAAGAGTGGGGAGAAAAGAAACTATGAAGAACCAGAGAATGACCTGAGATGTTTGGAGAGGAAGGGAAGCCAGTGACTGGACACTCCTACACCAGGTTATGGACACAGGCCTGGGTGTCTCTGGACACCAGGGAAGTCAGGGGTATTCTAGATGGGCCCTTTTAATTCTGTAAAGACACAGGCCCCAAGGCCTTAGCTGTGATGCAATCCTG